>OX578139.1:64249142-64313902 GCA_951213105.1 Amaurobius ferox
ATTTTATTTGATATTGTTTTATCGATTCCTTTCCATTGATGTTTTTTGCTTGTCTTCAGCTTGATGACTAGAGGTTTGCATTTTTATTTTCCTCTTGATTGACGATTCTCTGTTTGACACTTTTATTTGTAAAGCATTTTGAATTGAAACTTCTCTCTATTCTTTTATTGGATTTTTAAACTTTTATTATTATTATATACATATATATAAATATATATATATATATATATTATATATATATATATATTATACATATATAATATACATATATATATATATATATATATATATATATATATATATATATATATATATATATATATATATATATATATATAATATATATATAATATACATATACATATATATATATATATATATATATATATATATATATTGTTTCTAAAAAGGTAAGATTAGCACAATCTTATAATTTGGCTAAAATTTTCTCATATATCTCAGCGTTTTAGCAAGAATAGATTTCGATAAGCAATTTTAATTTTTGTAATTTAAGGGATTGCATTCAGTTATTGCAATGGACCGTCTTGCATTTCAACGCAGATTTCGGGTTCTCCCTTTTCTGAATTTTTTTGAGCGTGTGCTTGGTGAATTAAGCTGTAACGGGCATTTATTTTAGACCTGGGCAACGCCGAGTAATTCGTTCTAGTTCTAAATATGTCTGTTGTTAAGTAAATCTAAATAGAAACGATACTCATGATATTTTATGTGCATTAATAAAGAAACCGTAAATGCCCATTAAAAACAGAGCAACTATTCCGTAACCTATTTAAAATACAACCTCACTTTATTTAAAGGAATGCGTATCTTTATTTAAATGAGAGAACAGATTTTGATCCCATCTGATTTTATGCCATGTACTTATCTAACATCTTAATGTGTTTTCTCATTGAGTATAACACGGGATTCAGAGGCTTTAAATGCTACGCAGAACCATTTTGTCCATAACAGCGGGCGAGTTTTGAGACTGATAAGCTTCACATGGTGTAATTAGATTTCGAGGAAGGAAAGTTATTTTGGTTGAAAATTGCTTTTCAAACAAGAAAAGAAAATCGGCGGTGGCTCCATTCCGATGGAGCCGAAGTGGTTTTGTAGGAATACCGTCTTTCTTTGTGTGTGTGTGTGTGTGTGTGTGTGTAGGGGGGAGAGTTGTCCTTTTTATGCATTATCAAAACAGTTAAAAATATAAAAAATTTGAAATTTCAATCAACTTTTCAAAACAGTTTAAATATTAAAATATTGAAATTGTAACCACTCTATTTAAAAACTAAGAATCTGATCGAAATCCAATCATGTATCCTTAACCTTTTGCTTACGGGTGGGACAGCGCCGACCCCGAACGAAGAACCTCTCAAAAAGACAGGTGCTTGACATGCTCTATCCCAAATAGTTCGATCTCCCTTTGCAGGTATTGGCGTCCATGGACGCCAATGTCTGTGAGAACTGTCAATGTAAGAACTTTTAAAAAAAGCTGCAAATTACCTTTTTAATGTTCAAAGATAGCACCTTTAGGTTTCGAGACACAAATATTATAATCTTCAAAAACGGAAAATGTTCAATCTTCTTCAACTTAATAAGACGACTCCTCAACAATTACATTAGTTTTCTAGAAAAAGTTATTAACCTAGAAACTAAATTTCCTACTGTACATTTTTGTCCCTTACTGTTAAAATTATTAAAATAAACTTTAATATTTTAAATAATATGCGAATTCTTAAAACTTGTCCAGGACGGGATGGATCGGCAAGTTCAAATCATGCTACGAAAGATAGCGATATGCATTCATAATGCCCCGCGTCTCGAGTTATTCCATAAAAAAATTGTTTCTTCTTATGGCGAGACCAGGACAGGCTGGATCACTAATAGCTAAAATCCAAACAATAAAAATATACCACGAAAGGCAAAGATATGCCATATTTGCGCATTCTGAATGCTCAGGTTTTTGTGTTTTTTCTAAAAATCGTGTTGTGGGTCAAGAAAGGCCTGTGGATTAGTAATGTTCCGAAGATATAAAATATGCTATAAAGGTAACTTTATTCTAAATGTGAGCTTTCTATCTGCTGCGATTTTCGAGTTATCCCCCCCCCCCCAAAGAAGAAAAAAGAAACTGTTTCTTCCTATGGCAGGTCCAATACCGGCTAAACCGATGGGGTGTTTATTTTTCCACTTACCTGGTTGGCCGCTGAAGATACATATACACAATCATTCGAAATATAAGAGGCGTGGATTTTCAACACAGTTATATTCTGGGTAAAATTAATCATTTGGTTTAAATGCAGCATACACATTTTATCAACACATTTATTATACTTAGGCATTTTTAAATCGTAAAAAAAAGGGCACCATTTGACCTAGTTACTTATTAAGATTTTGGAAGTATCATCAGATAGCAAACATATTTAATTAATTTGAATTCTCTTGTCCAGAGGGAAAAACAGGGGACAATGCGTAATAAAGTAAACAGGGAGAGATAGAGTGACTTGAAGCTTACCATTACTTATGGTTTTCTCGAGGTTTCTGAAGCGATCAACCCAGCATTTGGTGCGTTACCGTATCTTGGACTGGACACCGTTTGTCATTGGCAATAAAAGTCGTAGTTACTGAACTAAATAAATATCTTGAACACATATTAAGAGCCATTCTGCAAGTCAAGTGATATTTTGACGATGAGATTTAAGTTTGCAATTTCATGCCACAACCGATAATCGTCAAAATACAAAAAATTAAACTATTCTGCATAAAAGGCAATGTTATGCTAAATTTTTAGCTTTTAATATGTTCTAGCTCTCGAGTTATCCCCCCCCCCCTCTCCTCAAAAAAAAAAAAGAAAAACCGTGTACATTCCTTTTACGGGCCTAGGATGTGCTGAACCGTTCAAAACTCCTAGATTAAAAATGTACCACAAAAGAACTACTTGTCAAATTTTATGTCACTACGATTACTGGAACCTGGTTATTTAGGGCCTTAAAAATTTGAAATGGGACAAATACATACGAGAATTTGCAATAAAATTAAGCTTTGCCGTGTAACTACAATGATTTCTTAGAGTTCCCATTTTTCATGTATTTCTTAGGATTTGCCTCCATTGAAGTTGCTCATAGTGAGCTATGAATAAAAGCTTTTACCCAAAACACGAAGTTTTTATATTTATTTGTTATCAATAACTTAATGGCTCATGTTATTCTTCTCTGTTTTTTAAATATCAATGTTTAATATTTGCATCAAAGACTACACGTATTGTAAACTGAATTTAATACATCATCTTGACGTACAGGAAAATTTTTTCAAAATGCCATAGCGCTTTTGGACAACATAGTGGTGTCCAGCATCAGTGGCAATTATAAGGAATTGACAGACATGAACTTTTATACAAACAGAAATCACGAATACAAATTTGCATAAAGTAAATCGGAAAAATCGATAATAAAATTAACATATTTATAAAATAGATACCTTGATTTATCTATTTATCCTGAGTAACGCTTGGTGAAATTTTGTCGACTAATTTGGCGAGATATCGCCAAAATGACTCCAAACTGATAAAAATAAAATGTTTCAATGAAATTCCAAATCAATGAAATTAATTGCGTTTTGAAAGGGACTAGTATTGTAATTATGTTTTGATAGCGTTTGTCTGTCAAGTCCAACCATCCCACTTGGCGACACATTTGACGACTTTTTAAAATGTCGTGAAATTTATCAATATATTGCCAAATTGACGAAAGTGTCGCCAAATCGATAAAAATGTCGACAAATAAATAAAAATTTCGACAAATTGATAAAATGACGAAAAATTAATGAAATTAATTGTGTTTTGAAAGGGGATAGTATTGCAATGATATTTTGGAAGTCTTTGCCTGTCAGTCCAACCATCCTATTTGGCGACAAATTTGGCGAAATTTTAAAATGCCGCCAAATTCAATAAAATATCGTCATATTAACAACAATGTCGGTAATTCGATAAAAATGTCTCCAAATTGAAAAAAATGACGCCAAATCAATAAATTAATTGTGTTTTGAAAGGGGATAGTATTGCAATGATGTTTTGGCAGCGTTTGTCTGTCAGTCCAACTGTTCCACTTGGCGATAGTTTTGGCGAGTTTTTTAAAATGTCTCAAAATTGAACAAAATATCACAAAAATTAACGAAAATGTCACCAAATTGATGAAAATTCAATATCTTAGAAAGAATATAAGAATCTATTAAACAGCCATTTCTCTCTCTTCGCCCGTCCGTGACGTTTGGCAAAAAATTTAGCACACAATTTGGCAAACAATTTGGCGAGATGTCTCAAATGTCGCCAAATTGATAAAAATTATGCCAAATGGGAGGTAATATTTTTATAAATTTTGAATTCCGTCATATGATGGACATACCTGCAAGTGTATTAGGATATCCAGTTTCTAGATCGAAAAGTCGTTTTTAAAAATACCTTACAGTTCTTGAATAATGATTTTGTCAAGTTAAAGAACAACGAAAGTTTTCAGTTTACCAAGTTTGTAATACTTATATCACAAATACTAACAAGGCTAGCTATGAATACTAAGCAAGAATTTGTATCTCTGTGAAAGCCCTACAAATGCATATAATTAGATTTTGGATCGAGCATTTAGTTTTTCAAGTATAGAGGCTATAATTTCGCAATTTTAATATTTTAACCTGGGTTTTTCAATGGGAAACTATAATACTGGTATTTAAAATGTCACGATTATTGCAACTCCGTGCATTTACTTATTTACTTTTTGGTAAAATATGGGTGCACAAGAACGAGATATTTAGTTTTGTTTAAAATAAAAAATTAGGAGATTAAATGAACTTTGGCATTCTTAAGATGTTTAAATATTAATGAGGTTTGGATAGAATAAATGGAAATATACGTATTCAAGTACTCATTTATATGCCTTCAGGCACGTTTACAGATTAAATTTAATCTAAAATCTCGTCAAATATATTGTCTAGGTCTAATTTATGTGCCTACAGACAAGTTTAGCCAATTTGGCAGTATTTTATAAACACTTATCTACATTATATTCCCTCTTAGCACATAACATAGAATTATGTTAATAATTTAGTTTTAAATGCTGTTTAAAAGATCCGAGTTTGAACATACACCTGGTAACACACCCTGATAGTTCAGAAAAATACTGTTCTGAATTTTCGGAATCGTATTTTGGGAGACGCGCGAAAACCTGCATACCTCTGTATACACACTTAGCTCAATTGTTTGTTAAAAATTGTCATCTTTTATTTCTGTCATTCAAATTACAAAGTCATCGTCATTTGTAATTTATCCTACACAAGGAAAAATGGAAGCCAGCAAAAGCAAAAAACTAGCAAGTTCAAAGGCATTATTTGTATATAACTTTGCACGAAAAATATATTTATTAAAATGTTTAACTTAAATGCATGAAAGACAACTACATACCAAATTTGGAATTCCCGAGCTATTCCCCAAACACGAGTACATTCCTTGTGCCGGTCTAGGACGGGCTGGTACGATAAGGTTGAACATAAAATACTTTAAATATACCACAAAAGACATACCAAATTTGGAATTCCAGAGTTATTTCCCAAACACGAGTACATTCCTATGGCGGGTCTAGTACGGGCTGCCACGATAAGGACTTAAAATGTACGACAAAAGACATACCAAATTGCATGTTACTGTGATTTATGGAACTGGATCAGTTAGGATCTTACAGATTTGAATCGCATTTACAAAAAATCTGATGTGGGCAGCACATGACTTTCCTTATATAATGGAATGGATTTACTACTCTTACAGTAAAAAACAAGAAAGATCAATCATGCTTAAAGCATTGATTATGAAACACTTTACAACTTCAATGCAATTTTATTTAAACATGTCTAAAATGCAACACATTCCTCGGTAATATTTTAAAACTTATCACAATACTACATTAATTTATTATATTTGAAAACTTAAACCTTCATCGAAAAAAATGAACTTCATTCAAATGACGGCATTGAAATATAAATTGCCTGGTTTAAACATCTCTAAAATGTGATACATTCCTCGGTAATAATTTTAGAATTATCATAATACTACAATAATTTATTATATTTGAAAACTTCATCGAAAACAACTGAAATTCATTCAAATGATGTCATAGAAAAAATAACACGTCTGGCTCTCTCCATAAAACCAGCATTTTATTCATAAATAATTTCCCATTCATGTCATTCATCACAATACTATAATAATTTATTTTATTTAAAAATTAAGACCATGGAGCTACAAGTAATTAAACTCTATTCGTAAAACTTCATCCAAAAAATCGTCCTTCTCTTTGTAAAATCAATGAATATTTCATTCATATAAGCTACTCAGACTCCATGGACTAAATGATTTTATGTTAAAGAAATACAGCAATTCTAATACAACTCATTCTACATATTTTGCTGTTTACATTTTACATAGGTGAAAAATAGGCTTCGTTGTAGAAATAATAAAATTTAAACTCAAATATATTGTGATTGCGCTGTTTCAGTATGTAGATGCACAGAATTTAAGCAGAAATAAAGTGGTTTTAGGACGGATATAACACTCAATATAAATTAAAAAGAACTTTAAAAATCACGATTTTGAGACAAGATGGATGCTATATATCATTTAGAAGTAGGTCACGTGATCTTTTCATATCATGGTCACGTGATCGATTCACATAAGAGGTGTTATTATTATTTTAATTTTTATTTAAAAAACTACTGAATATATTTCGCTGAATTTTTTTTTTATATATTTCATGGAGCAATTTGAATATTACCTAAAATTTTCGAAGCAATTTGTGAATTTTAAATCCGCTTAAAAAATGCTTGAAAAATTAGGTTCCATAGGGCTCAATGTATTTCATTTTTTCAACCCGGATTCAATCCAAAACTTATTGGGTGATATTATTCATTTATATTCCCATAGATCCTACAGACCGTCTGAACAACATACTAAAATTTCATTTTGATTAAGCCATTTTTACGGCAGTTATCGTGCTAACGGACAGACAGACAGAATGAACAAAGTCATAAACACTTTTCAACGTTGTTGTAAAGTGTTAAAAAACAGGTTATTCTTATAGTAGATACTTATATTCTTTCCAAGATATTGAATTTTTGTCAATTAGTCGTCATTTTCATTGATGTAGCGTCATTTTAAACACTTTACAACATAGTTGAAAAGTGTTTATGACTTTGTTCATTCTGTCTGTCTGCCTGCCTGTCTGCCTGTCTGTCCGTTAGCACGATAACTGCCGTAAAAATGACTTTATCAAAATGAAAATTTAGTATGTTTTTCAGACGGTCTGTGGGACCTATGGAAATATAAATAAATAATATCACCCAATTAGTTTTTTATTGAACCAGGGTTAAAAAAATGAAATACATTGAACCGTATGGGATCTAATTTTTCAAACATTTTTTAAGCAAATTTAAAATTCACAAATTGCTTCGAAATTTTTAGCAAATATTCACATTATCCCATAAAATATATAAAAGAAATTTCAGTAAAATATATTAAGTAGTTTTTTAATTAAAAATTATTTAATATAGGGAAAAAAACAAATTCAATTCAAAACAAATTAAGTTCTGGCTTTTGGGATATCCTCCAGAAAGAAAAAAAAGTTATAATATATAATAAATATCTTTCCTAGAATTTATTCATTTTGTATATGAGAGAGGCTTCACATTTTAAAATAAATTTGGTAGATAACAATTTTTCAAATTTTTTTTTAATTTTATATAACTCTTCATGATATACTTATTTGATGGCATTTTTAATGCACATTTCTACGTCCTAGAGAGTTAATATTTGGTGCACAGTTTAAATTTGTTGAACATTTTATTCTACAAAAATTTGGTGGATCTTTAAATATAGATCATGCATTTTTTCGAAATGGCCTGCAAATAATCCCTGTTCACTTCTATAAATCAATGTTGTAATATTGTTAAAAATTCTGATGTGGGAAGCACATGTCTTTCCCTGCAGACTCATATTCACGTTCTCTTTATTTCTTCAATAATAATTTGAGTTTATCTGCACAGCCGACGTGGTTGCCGAGTGGTCAAGGCAAGCGTTTCCGTAGATATCGCTCGACCGCCACGTCGTGGGTTCGAGCCCCACGTAAGGCATGGATGTTTGTGTTGTGGGCGCAATGTGATCCACCCCCTCTGGGCTAACGTCAGTGGACAGCTAAATGGTTCACACTCTGGCCGCTGTAATAAAGGCGAATGATGAAGGTCGAAGTGCCTGGCCATTTGAAACAAGAAAGTTCAATCATGCATAAGCATTGATTATGAAACACTTTCCAACTGAAATGCAATGTTATTTAAAAATTTCTAAAATGTGTTACATTCAGTGGTGCTATCTTTTACATTATCACAGTACTACAGTAATTCATTATACTTAAATATTTAAAACTGTATCGAAATATAAATTATCTGATTCTTTATGCAAAATCAATGAATATATCATTCATATAACTGGTATTCCAGACTCCAGATCTAAATAATTTTGTGTGAAAAAAATTCAGCAATTCTTATGTAACTCACCTTACAATCGCTTGAGATATTTGTATTCTGCATAAGTTAAAATTAGGCTTCTTTGAAGAAATAATAAAAGTTTAGGGATCATTTAAAATCATAACTATTGTAATTGCGTAGGCACGGAATTTAAATACACAGATAATATATATGTGTGTGTGTATTCAAAGTATTGGAATCGTGCCGAAGATCGGAACTCGAATTTTCGAAGGATCTACACTTTTCGGACTTCTAGAATACGAAAAACTATTTTTAGGAAGACGTCTGTGTGTGTAAGGGTATATCTGTGTATGTTTCTGTGTGTCTGTGAAGATATTACATCCACTCTAATTGAAAAACTAATGGACCGAATTTCATAAAATTTGGTAGGTATGTTTTTTGTTGGAAACCCTGATGTTCATTATAGTACGATTCGCAATAAAAGAATCTGTCTTCTTTGCAAAATGGCCGGCAGAAATTGCCTTTATCCACTCTAGCTAAAAACTAACGGAATAAATTTAACAAAATTTGGTATATAATATATCAATAACCTACAAGTGATTTATATACCAAATTCAACAAAATTTTGTATATAAATCATTTGTAGGTTATTCTAGTACGATTCGGGAAAAAGGAACAGGCTATTTTTGCGAAATGGTCCGCAAAAATCGTTATATATAAAAATAAAAGACTACGTGTGCTCAATTATATCAATTAAATTCCTATTTTATACGTGATTTTTGACAACAAAAAGAATAAGACTAACCCCATTACTCTAGGACTAGCCGTTCTTGAGATATACTAGTTTTTCTACGCCACCTTTGACAATAAGTCCAGCTATCAAATGAGAACCAAATTTAAGTTTAACGTGTAAATTCAATGTCATTTAAAATACTTATGGTTGTTATTTTGTGCAGATAAACTCAAATTATTATTGAAGAAATAAAGAGAACGAATATGAGTCTGCAGGGAAAGACATGTGCTGTTCACATCAGAATTTTTAACAATATTACTACAATGATTTATAGAAGTGAACGGGGATTATTTTCAGGCCATTTCGAAAAAATGTATGATCTATATTTAAAGATCCATCAAATTTTTGTCGAATAAAATGTTCAACAAATTTAAGCTGTGTACCAAATTTTAACTCTCTAGGACGTAGGAAAGTGCATTAAAAATGCCATCAAATAAGTATATCATAAAGAGTTATATAAAATTAAAAAAAAATGAAAAATTGTTATCTACCAAATTTATTTTAAAATGTAAAGTCTCTCTTATATGGAAAATGATTAAACACTTGGAAAGATATTTATTATATAATGTATCTCACTTTTATTTCTGGAGGATATCCCAAAGTCAGAATTTAATTGAATTAGTATTTTTCCCTATATTAAATAATTTTTAATTAAAAAAGTACTTAACATATTTTACTGAATTTTTTTTATATATCTCATGGGATAGTGTAAATATTTCCTAAAAATTTCGAAGCAATTCGTGAATTTTAAGTTTACTTAAAAAATGTTTGAAAAATTAGGTCCATTAGGGTTCAATGTATTTCATTTTTTCAACCCGGGCTCAATAAAAACTAATTGGGTGATATTATTTATTTATATTCCCATAGGTCCCACAGACCGTCTGAAAAACATACTAAAATTTCATTTTGATAAAGTCATTTTTACGGCAGTTATCGTGCTAACGGACAGACAGGCAGAATGAACAAAGTCATCAACACTTTTCAACTTTGTTGTAAAGTGTTAAAAAATGAAAAATTGTTATCTACCAAACTTATTTTAAAATGTGAAGCTTCTCGCATATGCAAAACGTTTAAACAAATGGAAAGATATTTATTATAAAATATATCTCTCATTCCTTTCTGGAGGATATCCCAAAGTCAGAATTTAATTGAATTTGTTTTTTTCCCTATATTAAATAATTTTTAATTAAAAAACTACTTAACATATTTTACTGAATTTTTTTTATATATTCTATGGGATAATGTGAACATTTCCTAAAAATTTTGAAGCAATTTGTGAATTTTGAATTTACTTAAAAAATGTTTGAAAAATTAGGTCCCATAGGGTTCAATGTATTTCATTTTTTCAACCCGGGTTCAATAAAAAACTAATTGGGTGATATTATTTATTTATATTCCCATAGGTCCTACAGACCGTCTGAACAACATACTAAAATTTCATTTTGATGAAGTCATTTTTACGGCAGTTATCGTGCTAACGGACAGACAGACAGACAGACAGACAGACAGAATGAACAAAGTCATAAACACTTTTCAACTTTTTTTGTAAAGTGTTAAAAAAGAAAAAGAGTTTATCTGCACAAAATAACAGAAATAAGTATTTTAAATGACATTGAAATTGCACGTTAAACTTAAATTTGGTTCTAATTTGATAGCTGGACTTATTGTCAAAGGTGGCGTAGAAAAACTAGAATATCTCAAGAACGGCTAGTCCTAGAGTAATGGGTTTAGTCTTATTCCTTTTGTTGTCAAAAATCACGTATAAAATAGGAATTCAATTGATATAATTCAGCACACGTAGTCTTTTATTTTTATATTTAACGATTTTTGCGAAACATTTCACAAAAATAGCCCGTTCCTTTTTCCCGAATCGTACTAGAATAACCTACAAATGATTTATATACCAAATTTTGTTAAATTCGGTATATAAATCACTTGTAGGTTATTGAAATGTTATACACCAAATTTTGTTAAATTTGTTCCATCGGTTTTTAGCTAGATTGGATAAAGGCAATTTCTGACGGTCATTTCGTAAAGAAGGCAGATTCTTTTATTACGAATCGTACTATAATCTAATGAACATCAGGGTTTCCTAACATCAGGGTAATCTAATGAACATCAGGGTTCATTTTATGAAATTCGGTCCATTAGTTTTTCAATTAGAGTGGATGTAATATCCTCACAGACACACAGAAACATACACAGATACACTCTTACACACACAGACGTCTTCCTAAAAATAGTTTTTTCGTGTTCTAGAAGTCCCAAAACGTGTAGATCCTTCGAAAATTCGAGTTCCGATCTTCGGCACGATTCCAATACTTTGAATACACACACACACATATATTATCTGTGTATTATCTGTGTATCTAAATTCCGTGCCTGTGCAATTACAATAGTTGTGATTTTAAATGATCCCTAAACTTTTATTATTTCTTCAACGATGCCTAATTTTAACTTATGCAGAATGCAAATATCTCAAGCGATTGTATATGGTGAGTTAAATAAGAATTGCTGAATTTTTTTCACACAAAATTATTTAGCTCTGGAGTCTGGAATACAAGTTATATGAATGAAATATTCATTGATTTTGTATAGAGAATTAGATGATTTATATTTCGATGCAGTTTTAAATATTTAAGTATAATAAATTACTGTAGTACTGTGATAATGTAAAAGATATCACCACTGAATGTATCACATTTTAGAAATTTTTAAATGAAATTGCATTTCAGTTGGAAAGTGTTTCATAAGCAATGCTTATGCATGATTGATCTTTCTTGTTATCCTTTTGACGAGATTTTAGTTAATTCGGAAACATTTAAAAATGTCGCCAAGTTGGCGACATTCCGCCAAAGTCGTAGCCAAAATCTCACCAAGCGTTATGGACGGAGAAATAAGTTTTTCTTATAGTAGATAATTGACTATTGGCGTTCAAATACAAATGTATTATTTAACGTATATTTTCTCATGAATGGAACGAGATAGATCCACGAGAATGATGTCACCAAATTTATAGCATGATATTACATATGAAAAGTGAACATGTTTCTCAACAGTTAATATTTTTTTTAATTTATGGGATTTTTGATAAATTTATTTGAAAAATGTGCAATATCTCGAGAACGGTTCATGCTAGCATTCTAAAGTTTATATCACTCGTTTTCTAAGGAAAACTTACATAAGAAATGTCCATTTAGGTAACTTTTTCAAAGGTTTTGATTTTTTGATGATTTTTTCAAAATTTCACTCAAAAATTTAGGAGGATTCTGGACATTCGATTGTGTTTAAAAACAATAGGCTTCCAGTATTCATAGATTATAAGTTTTGTACCAAATTTCATTCGAATCGTTCCATTCGTTCGTGAGATATCGTCTCCACAGACTCACTGACACACACACACACACACACAGAAGCATCACTCCAAAAATGTTCGATTCGTGATCAGGGATGCTTGAAGCGTGTTCTCCCGTCGAAAACTCGAATTCGAACATTCGACACCGTCACAATACTTTCCTTATACATTATACTATGTATATAAGGAAAGTAACAAACAAGCAAACCAATATTTTATGTAAAAAGTTATAAGGTTGTAATAAGTAAAAGCAATAAACGTTGTTTTTAAAGTACACCCCTATTTACCTCCTATGTATTATTTGCATGTAATTTAAATGACTGAAAAAATAATCAATATTCAGCTTCAATATTATTATCACATGTTAAAGAATTTTCTTTTTCATATATAGAAGCGAAGCTGAATATTTGACTGTTTATTCTATTTACTTACAATAGTAGTTATTTGTATCACGATTGCTGTAGACAAACTTTCACTAAACAAAAATGGCTTACAAGGACATGGCTGAAATCCTTTATCGGGCACAAAACTGCCTGGTCCGATAAAGTTTAAATTCTAGAGTAAAATCTACCACTAAAGACAACGACAATTCAAATTTCATACAGCTACGATTCGTGAAATCTGGTTAATTAAGGTCTCAATGATTTGAAAATCGTGAAAAATATATATACTCCGTGTGAAGTTAAATAATAAAAGGTTGTAAAATGACCATTAATTAATAACCACTAATTAGAAATCAAATTTCATCAAAATTTGATTGGCCGTTCTGCAGTGATGCTTTTATAAACATTTTGACATTGAAGTCACTGAAGAAGAAAGCTACGGTCGTTTTACTACAATAATAATAGTTAAATAGTTCTAATAATATACAATATTAATGCGTAATTAGTCTAATACTTTAACAATTAATAGATCATTCTGTAATGAACAATTAGAACATATTAACATAAGTAACAATTTCATTTGATCCCGATAAGGTTACTGATGCTTTTGTTAATGATATCAACGTTAAAAAATACAGCAGTTTAAAACATCAATTATTGAAGAAATTTAATGAGACTCAAATTTGCCTTGGTGATACATTTTAGGCCATGCAAAAATTCACATGCATCTTTACAGTAACAGCTCTGTTTCAAGATATGACATGTTCAATAAATTATGAAATTTATGCAATTTGTCCTGGGGATGTTTAAATTATATCCATCCTTGCCGTCTCGGTCTCCTCCCAGCATTAACGGTTAACATTATATTTAATCCCATCTTTTTCAATGATGGAACATAAGCACTAGCTAGATTTGCATAGATTGCGTTGGCATTTTGTCTATTCACATTTTCAACATTCATATGTACATCTTGTAAAGCCTGCAGCCCATTTTCAAGCCAGAAACTAAACACTCTGTCCAAATCCGGCACTGGATGTTGAAAGCACAGAAAAATATTTTTCAGTCTCGGACAAATCAACAGAAAACTTATCAGCCCCGGAGCGAAATCAATGGCATGATCTGTCCAAATTATGTTCAATTCCTCGATAAAAGAGTTGATACCACATTCAATAAGATAATCAAATAAAATACCCATTAGACGTCGATTTGGATTGCTGCGTATGTACCATTTAAAGTCCAATGACCGTATAGGCATATCTGGAAGAATATACTTATCTATTGGATTTGCCACAGCATTTTTTACATGATAAGATAGGTCTATTCTCAATTCTGGACAAATTGCGCAGAAATATTTCCATATTTCCGACGCAATACCATGGTAAGGGACAATTTTCGAACCATCACAGCTTAATTTTATTTTCTTTAATGCCCCCTTTCTTTGTTGCATATCGGAATTGATTGCATAGTTAAAGCCCGATATCATGATATTTTCAAAAGTTTGTGTGTAATTTACAGCTATTTCTTCCAAGTTCATCAAAATTTCATAATTTAAGAGAGAACCTGTAGCATTGCCATTGAAGATATCGCTGCGGTACTCTTTAAAGAATTCTTCAAGCTTTAAATGTGTCAAGGTTGCAAAGTTATTCTTGAAGATTGCCTCCAGCATTTCCTGAGATTGAATTTTTTTAAAGTGGGAATTTCGGAATGCGACTGATCTTAAATTATTCTGGGATAGAAACAGATTCTGCATACATTCAAAAACATTTTTTTTACTTTCGTCATCTATATGTTTAAAAAATATGCCAGTGCCGTAGAAAGACAGTGACAACAGCTTGGAGTAGGATGCCAGAGTTCGTAAAAATGCTATCAATTCTATACATGTTTTGCTGAGGAGGTTCTGTGGAACTTTCTGACACACTATGTCCACATGGTGGAACATATTGCCGAAGCGTTCCGCGAGTGGAACATCCCAATACCGGTTTGCAGGATCACCTGTTTGGGGAATTATGAACCTAAACTTTCTCCAAAGTCTAGGATTAGTGAACTCTTCTGACCACTTGTGACAAACTAACGACATTTGGATCTGGTCTTTTCGACTCAAACTTAAATATATCTTCTCTAGGACAGGTGCTGGCAACTCAGACCAAGAAGGTAAGGCAAGCTGTGATCCTAAGAGGATATTGTCTTTTGAATATTCAATCTCCATCTGATCGTCTTGGTTTATACTATAGGAGCTGAAACAATGACGGTCAACGAAAAGTCATTTATAATCAGTTAATCATCTATATATCGGTATTAGTTGGCATATTTTGGCCATGCTATTGAATTGTTGTAGAGATATCATCGTAAGCTAAAATACATTTTATAAATATGAAATGAGAACAATGTTACGGCCGCAAATATTTAAAATTTTTTAATTAGACTGCATTCTAAGTTGCTATTAATTCGCGCACAGTGATGCAGTTGTTGAGATTTTCTATCTCAACAATAAGTAGATGAGAAACACCTCTATCCAGTTTGTAAGTAATTAGTAATCAACATTACAGAATGATGCATGGATTGCGACATTTTTAAGTAACTTGAATGCACTTCAAAAAGAGGAACTCCAGCTCCATGATGCACTCTATATGGAGCAAATAAATAGTCATATAAAAGCTATGACTGTCTATTAGCTCATATTCATAAGCATATTATGCGTACATTGAACGAATTGTTAACACAGTAGCAGATTTGTTTTCGATTATCAATATTTTTTTTAATAAAGAATAAAAAAATGTAAAGTATAATTTTTAATAATTATTTTGTTGAAATCAATTCATTTGAATTCAAACTATAATTTTTATGCATCAACATTTTTGATTAAAATCTGCAAATAGATAAACTATATATCTTATGGGTTGTTTACAGTTTTTCCTAACCTTTCTGTATTGCCAATTTAGTTATGTATAAAATATATTTTTATTGAAAACATTAACTGGAGTGCAGCTCAACTCAACTTTCTTAAATCAGAATCTATTTTTAAGTAGCTTATGATTTCATTTTATTTTATTTATTTTTTCTTTCTTATTTTTGCAAATTTTCAACGAGAAAAATTGAAACACACACACACACACGCACACTGATATCACATAAAAACGTTCGATTCGAGTTCATAGATGCTTGAAACGTGCTCTTTCGTCGAAATTTCGAATTCAAATTTTAACCCCGTCAAAATACTTCCCCTATACATTATACCCTATGCATACAAGGAGAGTAAAAAACAATTTTCCTGGATAATGCAATGAATTTACTTCTTTCAAAATAAAAATTTTTTTTGTATAAGATCTACTGCATAATGTTTTAATGTTGAACTGTACATTTGGCGTTTTTTGAGATGCTAACATGTAAAATTGCTAACATGTATCCATAAAAGATGCTAACATGCATCCGATTAACTAATATTTCACGCTACTCTAAATTGGCAATTATCGGTATTGATAGCATCAGTAGTAGGCAATATAGTCCATATAATAAGATATTTTAGCAACTAATTCCTCCATTTTGTGTCATTTACGTTAACTTAGCGGCAATTTTTGTAATTTTGATGATATTTTCGCCAATCTAGGGCAAAATATCGCCAAGTTGGCGCTATTTCGCTAAATGAGTCACCAAATTCGCGAAATTGATTGCCAAGCGTTACAGATAAACGGAGAGAAACATTTCTTATATAAAAATGACTGTTGGCGAATTGTTAGGCGTCTAAACTATTGCACAAAGTACCTTTCCTCGTGAATGGAATGAACTAAGTTAACGAGAATGATGTTAATAAATTTATTGCGTAATATTACATATGTAAAGTGAACATATTTCACAATATTTAATTTTTTTTATATTTTTATGTAATTTTTTGATAAATTTTCTTGAAAAAGTGCAATATCTTGAGTACGCTTTATACCAGAGTTCTAATATTTGTATCAATCGTTTTCTAATGAAAAATTACATAAGAAATCCTTATTTATGAAACATTATTGAAGGTTTTGATTTTGTGATGCATTTTCAAAATTTTGTTCGAAAATTTTTGGATGTTTTGAACATTCGGTTGTATTTAAAAACAACAGGGTTCTAGTAATCACTGACTGTAATTTTTGTACCAAATGTCATTCGAAATGCTCTATTCGTTCGTGAGGTATCGTCTCCATTGATTCACGGACACACCCACACATACTTACAGACACATACACACAGACATCACCTCAATTTTCGACCGAATTTTCGACACCACCAAATTTTCAACCCCGTCACAATACTTTCCTTATAATTGCACTATGTATATAGGGAATGTAATAACGCATAATTAACCCTTCTATTTAAATAGCATTATGCAGACGATATTTTTTCTGAAAATTTATTTGAAGAAAATGCTAACTTGTTGCTTAGCAACGTAATTAAATCAAAGACGATTTTTGATGTGAATAACATCTATCCATGTGGTTTCAGAGACAGAAATTGCAGCGTTACGAAAAATGTAAACACTTTGGACTCGAAATCTGATAGATAAAAATGTAAATATTTTTTTTTGCTTTGTCGAAAATGGGGTCCGTATTATGGATGTATAAAATTAATTTCAATATTTTAATATTTTGAACTAATTTCTTCGAAAAAACCTAAAAAAGTATGCGGGCGAGTGCTTCTTTTCCCTTTTTAACACTTTACAACAAAGTTGAAAAGTGTTTATGACTTTGTTCATTCTGTATGTCTGTCTGTCTGTCCGTTAGCACGATAACTGCTGTAAAAAGGACTTAATCAAAATGAAATTTTAGAATGTTGTTCAGACGGTCTGTAGGACCTATGGGAATATAAGTGAATAATATCACCTAATTAGTTTTGGATTGAATCCGGGTTGAAAAAATGAAATACATTGAGCCCTATGGGACCTAATTTTTCAAACATTTTTTAAGCGGATTTAAAATTCACAAATTGCTTCGAAAATTTTAGGTAATATTCAAATTGTTCCATAAAATATATAAAAAAAATTCAGCGAAATATATTCAGTAGTTCTTTAAATAAAAATTAAAATAATAATAACACCTCTTATACGAAGCGATCACGTGATTATGATATGAAAATATCACGTGACCCACTTCAAAATGATATATGACATCCATCTTGTCTCAAAATCGTGATTTTTAAAGTTCTTTTTAATTCATATTGAGCATTGTATCCGTCCTAAAACCACATTATTTTTGCTTAAATTCTGAGCATCTACATACTGAAACAACGCAATTACAATATATTTGAGTCTAAATGTTCATCCAAATTTGATATTTCTACAACGAAGCCTATTTTTCACCTATGAAAATGTAAACAGCAAAATATGTAGAATGAGTTGTATTAGAATTGTTGTATTTCTTTAACACAAAATTATTTAGTTCATGGAGTCTGCATAGCTGATATGAATGAAATATTCATTGATTTTACAGAGAGAAATACGATTTTTTTTCGATGAAGTTTTACGCATAGAGTTTAATTACTTGTAGCTCCATGGTCTTAATTTTTAAATAAAATAAATTATTATAGTATTGTGATGAATGACATGAATGAGAAATTATTAATGAATGAAATGCTGCTTTTATAGAGAGAGCGAGGCGTGTTATTTTTTCTATGTCATTTAAATGAATTTCAGTTGGTTTCGATGAAGTTTTCAAATATAATAAATTATCGTATTATTATGATAATTCTAAAATTATTACCGAGGAATGTATTACATTTTAGAGATGTTTAAACCAGACAATTTATATTTCAATGCCGTCATTTGAATAAAGTTCATTTGTTTTCGATGAAGGTTTAAGATTTCAAATATAATAAATTAATGTAGTATTGTGATAAGTTTTAAAATATTACCGAGGAAGGTATTGCATTTTAGACATGTTTAAATAAAATTGCATTGAAGTTGGAAAGTGTTTCATAATCAATACTTTAAGCATGATTGATCTTTCTTGTTAACACTTTACAACAAAGTTGAGAAGTGTTTATGACTTTGTTCATTCTATCTGTCTGTCTGTCTGTCTGTCTATCTGTCTATCCGTTAGCACAATAACTGCCGTAAAAATAACTTAATCAAAATGAAATTATAGTATGTTGTTCAGACGGTCTGTAGGACCTATGGGAATATAAATGAATAATATCACACAATTAGTTTTGGATTAAATCCGGATTGAAAAAATGAAATACATTGAGCCCTATGGAACCTAATTTTTCAAGCATTTTTTAAGCGGATTTAAAATTCACAAATTGTTTCGAAAATTTTAGGTAATATTCTAATTGTTCCATAAAATATATAAAAAAAAATTCAGCGATATATATTCAGTAGTTTTTTAAATTAAAATTAAAATAATATTAATACCTCTTATATGAAGCGATCACGTGACAATGATATGAAAAGTTCACGTGACCCACTTCAAAATAAAACATGGCATCCATCTTGTCTCAAAATCGTGATTTTTAACGTTCTTTTTAATTCATATTTAGTGTTGTATACGTCCTAAAACCACTTTATTTTTACTTAAATTCTGTGCATCTACATACTGAAACAACGCAATTACGATAGATTTGAGTTTAAGTGATCATCCAAATTTGATTATTTCTACAACGAAGCCTCTTTTTCACTTATGTAAAATGTAAACAGCAAAATAATTAAGATGAGTTGTATAAGAATTGCTGTATTTCTTTAACGCAAAATTATTTAGCTCATGGAGTCTGCATAGCTGATATGAATGAAATATTAATTGATTTTACAGGGAGAAGGACGATTTTTTTTGATGAAGTTTTAAGCATGAGTTTAATTACTTTGTAACTCCATGGTCTTAAGTTTTTAAATAAAATAAATTATTATAGTATTGTGATGAATGAAATGAATGGGAAAATGTTATGAATGAAGTGGTGCTTTTATAGACAGAGCCAGGCGTGTTATTTTTTCTATGACGTCATTTGAATGAATGTCAGTTATTTTCGATGAAGTTTTCAAATATAATAAATTATTGTAGTATTATAATTTTAAAAATATTACCTTACGATATGTCCTTACCATTTTATTTTCCCTGCAATACATGGTAATGTATAGAGAAAGTATTGGAATCATGTTCAAAATCGCAACTCGAGTTTTAGACTGATCTACACGTTACGAACCTCATAGAGCACCAAACGCTATTTTTAGCCTGACGACTTTCTGTGCAGTATATGTCGAAAACCCAGACCACTCGACTCGCCCTAAGGCATGAGCAGAAAATTGAGTGGCCGTGTGCAATGTATGTAAAGAAACTTGCCTTTTTTTTACGAAACAGCCAGCAAAAAGCGCATGTATCCACTCCAGTTGAAAAACCGATTGACGAAATATCATAAAATTTGGTAGGTAAGTCACTTGTGCATGATCCTGGTGCTGATTAGTTTTGGGTACGATTCGGGATAAAAGAACCCGCTTTTTTTGCGAAACTCACGAAAAACTAATTTTAGCTTTACGCCTGTGTCTGTATGTCTATATGTGCAATGTATCTATCCACTCTATCTTAAAAATCATTTGATCGAATTTCGTAAAATTTTATAAGTTACTTGTGAGATACCCTGGTGCTGATATTAGCTTTTGGTACGATTCGGAATAAAAAAAAACTTGCCTTTCTTTGAGAATAGGAGCAAAAATTGTCCGTATCCACTCTAGCTAAAAACCTAATTGATCCAATTTCATAAATATTTCGTAGAGAAGTCAATTGTGGGCTACCCTTCTGCTGATCAGACTTTGATACGATTCGGGAAAAAAGAACCTGCCTTTTTTGCGAAATGGCCCGCAAAAATTGTCAAAATCTAAAATAAAAAACAACGTATACTCAAATGTATGTCCGTGAGTCTGTGGATGCGATATATCATGCACGAATGAAGCTTTTCGAAAATAATTGGGTACGGTAGCTACAATCAGTAAATACTGGAACCTTCTTGATTTTAAACGCGATCGAACGTGCGGCAGATTGTTCCTATAAATGTTCGAATGAGTTTTTAAAAAACAAAAAAATCAGGTCATTCAATAATGTTAAATAAATAACTATTTTGCACTTATATTTTATTCTAAATTAAATGACATAAACTTTAGAATTCTAGCTTGAACCGTTCTTGAGACATTGCAGGTTTTTCAAATAATGTATCTAAAAATATATATAAAAATGAACAGTAGTCAGTATCATCAAATATGTAACACTTGACAACAACTTTTCAAACATTGGCGACTGATTTGTTGAGATGTCGCCAACTTGATTACTTTTTAATGTGGGGGCCAAATTGACGAAAATGTCGCCAAACTGGCATTAATGATGCTATAGTTACGAAACTGACGCTAAATTGATGAAATTATAATTAACATTATTTTATGATAGAGTATATTGTTTAGCAGATGTTAGCAATAATTACAATTGTTAAGTTAGATTTGAGCGAAATATAAGTGAATTTGGTACTCCAAAATAATTCTACACGTTGTAATCTAGAAGAACATTCAATGTCAGTGTCTGCCGTGGATCTTGTCTATCATTTTTTCGCATTAAAAGAGTATTTGCATTATATAGGGAAAGTCATATGCTGCCCACATAAGATTTTTTTTCCCAGTGTGTTTAATCGATTGCAACAGCAGGATAAAAATGACACTATCATCTTAGCGTTTTCATTTGGAAGGTATGCTTATCAAATTTACCTCCCAAATAGGTTTGTCAACCAATTTTTTTTAAATTGGTTAACAAACGGGAAAAGGATGCTTTATACTTCACATTTGCCACCGCAAATAATTTTATGTACTGAGAACAAGAATTTTTCATTCATCTTTTTTAGGGGAATTAAATGTTTTCTCTTTTAAAGGGAATTAATTAAAATGTCAATGTCATTAAATTAAGACATTTTAATGAAATTTTTGAAGAACGATATTATTTGCACTACTATTGCACATTCTTAATCACAAGCAGCGGCGGGTATATCTGCTAGTGTTTAGCTAAATGGAAGAATAAATAATATCAAAAGGTAAACAAAAAGATTCTAATTTCAAACTATTTGAAAAGTAGAAAAAGTTTTTTTAATTTAAATTATTGAAAATTAGACAAAAGCGTTTTTTAAATTTAAATTATTAAATCATTTATACGAAATTTGTAGTTTCTGGCGTATTAATATATATATAACTATTTTATTAGAGTTATATGTACATCTCCATCATTTTATGTTTTGCTGTTGTTCTCTGGCCATTTTATGCAGTGTTTTTTTGGACACCACATAACTTCCGACCAAGAGAAAGAGATTGCGCCAAAATTACAGTAATTTTTAAAGTGCGCCAACGGAGATCTGTAAACTTTTAACGTACCACGAAAATTTCCAATAGGGTTTACATCATCCTTTTCAACTGAATACAATATTTTATGAGTTTGAAACTCAAAATATCGGTTTCGTCCTGAGCTTGATCTAAATTAAATAGTATAAGTAGAGTTAATGAAGTAACATATTAGCAAATTCTTTCTAGTAATACAGATGCTATTATAGTTAACATTAGAACGCTAGTAGTTTAAATTGACAATTAATAGAATTGATAGTCAATATTTTAGGTACTCAGTGTTCTTCGTTAGCATTTTATTACTCTGAAATGAAAAAAATAATCCATATTAACATAAAAGTACCAATTTTTTTTTATGTAAGTTTTTGTTACGGATACTAATGTTAAAAATATACAACAGTTTTAAACATCAAACATTGAAGAAATTTAATGAGATTAAATTTGCCAAGGAGATACGTTTTTATGCCTTACAAACATTTCAATTCATCTTTCGAGTAAAAACTGTCTTTTAAGATATTACATGCTCCACTCATTTTGAAATTTAGGCAATTACCTTGAAGTTATTTAAATTATGCCCATATTCTTGGTCTCCTCCCTGCATTCACGGTTAACATTATATTTAATCCCATCTTTCGCAATAATGGACCATAAACTTTATCTAGATTTATGTAGGTTGTGTAGTCTTCACGCCCATTCACATTTTCTACGTTCATATGAGCATCTTGTAAAGATTTCAGCCCATTTTCAAGCCAGAAACTAAATACTCTGTCTAAATCTACCACTGGATGTTGAACGCACAATAAAATACTTTTCAACCTTGGGCATACACGTAAAAAACGTATTAGTCCCGAAACAAAATCAATGGTATGTTGTGTCCAAATTATGCTCAGTTCCTCGATAAAGGAGTTAGTACCACATGACACAAGATGCAGAAGAAAATATTCCATTTGAGTTTGATCTTCAGCGCTGTCCATGTACCATTTAACGTGCAAGGACCTTACAGGCATGTGCGGCACAATATACATCTGCATTAAATTTTTCACAACACCTGTTACATGATACGATAGGTCTACTTTCAGTGCTGGACAAATTTCGCAGAAATACTTCCATATATTTGGTGCAATGCCTTGGTAAACGATAGATTTAGAGCCATTACAAATTAATTTTATTTTCTCCAATGCTCCTTTTCTTTGTTGTATGTGGGATCTGATTCCATATTTAAATCCTGAAATTAAGATACTTTCAAAAGTTTGTGTGTAATTTACGGCTATTTTTTGTAAGCTCATCAAAATTTCAAAGTTTAAAAAATTACCCGTAACATTGTCATTGGAAACATCGCTTTCGTATTCATGTAAGAATCCCTCAATGTTTAGATTCTTTATCGTCGGCAGGTTATTCGTGAAAATTGCTGTCAGCATTTTCTCAGCATAAAATTTTCTAAATTGGGAATTTCGGAATTCAACTGATCTTAAATTTCTCTGAGACAGAAACAGATTCTGGATGTATTCAAAGATATGTCTACAACTTCCGTCATCTAGATGTTTGAAGAGTATCCCCAGGCCGCAGAAAGACAGTGTCAACAGCTTGGAGTGAGATGTCAGTGCTCTCAAAAATAATACCAATTCCATCCAAGCGTTTTCAGGGGTAGTATTTGAAATTTTCAGACACACTATTTTCACATGATGGAACATATTTCCGAACCGTTGCGTGAGTCGAAAATCCAAAAATGTGTCTGATGGATAACCACTCTGTGGAATAACGAACTTCAACTCCCTCCAGAGTCTAGGATTGGTGTACTCTTGAGACCACTTTTGACATACTAACGACATTTGGACCTGGTCTTTTCTTCTCAGTTTTAAATATATCTGCTCCAGAATAATTGGCGGCAACTCAGACCAGTCAGGGAATGACATTTGCATATGCCCTACTCCAAAGGAGTTATCGTCTTGTGAACATTCAAGTTCCACCAGGTCGTCTTTGCTCATACTAAAAGAGCTGGAACAATAATCATTAATTAACTAGAGTCATTTACACCCAGTTCGTCGTCTAAAAACTGCATTAGTTGATAAATTTGAACCAAGTATTAATATATTGTAAAGATGTTACTGTAAAAAAAATAAAAAATAAAAAATAAAATCAGAGCGATTCGATTGCTGCAACTACTTAAATTTCTTTTAAATGACCTGTGTTCTAAGTTGATAATATTTGGTGCATGATTTACGTGGGTTTTAATACAGTTGTTTAAGACAACAATAAATAGATAAGACGCATCTCTATCGATTTTGCTGTGCACGTAATTTGCAATCAACATTACAGAATTATGCAAGGAATACGATGTTTTACGCTAACCTGAATGCGCTATACAGGGTGTCCCAAATATATTGAAACGCTCTTTAATTCTTTACCTGTTGGAGATAAATGGGCAATGTAAATTGCAAAAATGTTGAAAGTAAGGAAGGAAATCAGACTGCGTTAATGAAATAATCATACCATTAATTTTCAAAAAGTTACACTTTTAAAGGTTTTTACGACCCCCATAGACAAATTGGGTCAATCAGAATTTTTTTTTTTTAATGCAGCAAGATCATTAAAAAAACCCGCATATCTATATTTTTAAAATCAACTGAATTATGATAAAGGAAAGAAAAAATCTGACTTATGCCACTTTTCCGTACCATGTGAAAGACTGTTTCATCAGTGAAAATAGGGATCATAAATAAATTGACGATGGAAATAGTTTAGATCAAAAATACGTTAATATGTATTAAAATTTTTTATCATAAAAGCATCTAAATAAAGCATTACACAAACAGAGATCATGCAAAGCAGTGGTACTCACTACGCGGTTGGGTATCCTATGTATTATCATCCAGTTTTATCTTTTTAACATTTCACAACATAGTTGAAAAGTGTTTATGACTTTTTAACACTTTACAACATTGTTGAAAATTGTTTATGACTTTGTTCATTCTATCTCTCTGTCTGTTTGTTTCTATGGGAATGTAAATGAATAATATCACCCATTTAGTTTTGGATTGAATCCGGGTTGAAAAAATGAAATACTTTGAACCAGATGGGACCTAATTTTTCAAACATTTTTTAAGGAAATTTAAAATTCACAAATTGCTTCGAACGTTTTAGGAAATATTCAAATTATTCCATAAAATATATAAAAAAAATTTCAGCAAAATATATTCAGTAGTTTTTAAAATAAAAATGAAAATAATAATTACACCCTTTATATGAAGAGATGATGTGAGCATTAGATGAAGAGATCACGTGACCATTATATGAAGAGATCACGTGACCCACTTCAAAATAAAATATGGCATCCACCTTGTGTCAAAATCTTGATTTTCAAAGTTCTTTTTAATTCATATTTAGTGTCGTATCCATCCTAAAAACGCTTTATTTTTGCTTAAATTCTGTGCATCTACATACTGAAACAACGCAATTACAATATATTTGAGTTTAAATGATTTTCAAATTTTGATTATTTCTAAAACGAAGCCTAATTTTCACTTATGGAGAACGTAAACACCAAAAGATGTAGAATGAGTTGTATAGGAATTGCTGCATCTCTTTAACGCAAAAATTTTCAGCTCATGGAGTCTGCAATATCGCTGATATGAATGCAACATTCATTGATGTTACACAGAGAACCAGACGATTTTTTCGATAAAGTTTTAAGCATAGAGTTAAATTACTTGTACCTCCATGGTTTTAAGTTTTTACATAAAATAAATTATTATAGTATTGTTATGAATGAAAGGAATGGAAAACGTTTATGAATGAAATGCTGATTTTATAGAGAGAGCCAGGCGATTTATATTTCGATGATGTCATTTGAATAAAGTTCATTTGTTTTAGATGAAGTTTTTAAATATAATAAATTATTGTAGTTTTATGATAATTTTAAAAATATTACCAAGAAATGTATCGCATTTTAGAGATGTCTAAACCAGGCAATTTTTATTTCATTGCTGTCATTTGAATGAAGTTCATTTTTTTAATGAAGTTTCAAGTTTTCAAATATAATAAATTATTGTAGAATTGTGATAATTTTAAAAATATTATCGAGGAATGGATCGCATTTTAGAGATGTTTATATAAAGTTGCATTGAAATTCGAAAATGTTTCATAATCAATGCTTTATGCATGATTGATCAGTCTTGTTTATGATATGTCACAAATTTACATTTCTAATTTGATATAAGATCCCCATTCACAATGTTCAATTTTCAATTAAATATAACTCGCTCAATTTTAAAGATACATATATGCGGTTATATTAATGATCTTGTTGCATTCAAATAAAAATTTCTTGACTGATCAAATTTGTCTAAGGTGATCGTATAAAACTTTAAAAAGTGTAACTTTTTGAAAATGAATGGGCGGACTATTTCTTTAACGTAGTCTTATTCCCTACCTTACTTATAACATTTTTGCAAATTTCATTGTCCACTATCTCCCAGAAGTAAAGAATTAAAGCGCGTTCCAATCTTTTTGAGACACCTTGTATGCTGATTAAACATGCAAACATGTAAAAACTGTGTCTACTTACTATTGTGTCTACTTATAGTTTCTACGCTCATTATTTGTGCCTTTACTAAATTATTAGCATAATAGATTTGCTTTAGACTATAAATTGAAAATGTTTTTATACTGGAATATGGAAAAAAGTTTGAATTCTGAATATTTATTTTAGAAATCAATTTATTTGAAAGCAGACTATCGTTCTTATACACGGAAACGTTGATATTTTAATGAGTAGTGTTAAATAGATAAACTATATAGATTAACCACATAAGCGCATTTTCCAAATAAGAAACAGTTACATAAAAGCATATTTTAAAATAGAAGATCTTTAAAATGCTATTTTAAAATTTTTTTACCTTTTCATAAGCAGTATTGAGAAAGTATTATTTTCACGAGGATTTTCGATTTCGAGATTTTAAAACCAATATACGTTTAGTGCCTCCAGAACACGTTCTGACAATTTTTGGAGTGATGTCCGTCTGTCTGTTGTAGAATTCTTGTGTGCATGATAACTGCCACAAATATTAAAGGGTTTTCACGAAATTTTATATATATATATTTTTTAATAAAATATCTAGAACTGGATAGAATTTTTAAAAATTCGATTGAAAACTTCGAAATTTCTTCAAAATTTTATATTCTTTAAACATGGCAACATTGTACAAAATTTGACATAATCATGCATAAAAGGTTTTATTTACGGATCAATGATTACGAGACTTAATAGTTTTATTCATTACTGTAAAATATACAATTTTTTTTCGTTCGTGACGTCATTAGTTCCCCCCCTTGGGGTGAAAGTTACCCCCTCGGGTGGGTATATTATCAAGTATGGTATCAACCGAAAGTTTTTCAAGTCCTATAAAGTGATAGGTGACATACTATAGTTGTAATAATTTCCACCCACAATACATAGTTTTCAAAAAATTTCTTGTAAAATTTGAAAAAAAAAGTAATTCTGGTATGAGAAAGTCGAGTTGAGGCACACTTGAGTTAATTTTTAAGGGTGTTAGTTTGCCCGTCTTCGACAGACCGTCCTACTAATCCTGAAAAATTTTCGAAGCTTGAAAAGCAATCCATCCGAAAAATATTTTGCAGTAAATGAGGCTAATATAATCTATTGCATCGGTAATCTTTAATTAAATCAGAGAGCTGTTATTTCAAATGAAGTGCTCTGCTTCCTATTTAGCCCTTGGCTGAGAGAGATTCTACTTAGAACATATAAATTTGAGAGACAAGGATCAGCAATTTTGGGGAAGAAGTTCCAAGTAGTATAATTAGATTTCAAACACATCATGTGAAAAAAATTGTTTCGTTAGACCTTGTTGTCAGATAACACAGAATTCAAATTAACTGGAATGTGGATCAACTGAATTTAAATTAACTGGAATGTGGCTCAACTGGATGTAAATTAACTGGAATGTGTCTCAACAGAATTTAAATTAACTGGAATGTGGCTCAACTGAATTTAAATTAACTGGAATGTGATTAAACTGAATTTAAATTAACTGGAATGTGGCTCAACTAAATATAAATTAACTGGAATTCGTCTCAACTGAATTTAAATTAACTGGAATGTGGCTTAACTGAAGTTAAATTAACTAGAATGTGGCTCAATTGAATTTAAATTAACTGAAATGTGGCTCAACTGAATCTAAATTAACTGGAATGTGGCTCAACTCAACTTTCTTATACCAGAATTCATATTGAAGTAGCTTGTGGGTTTTTTTTTATCGTTGCAGATTTTGCAAGAAAATGTTTGAAAAATCTGCATCGATGGTTCAATTGATTACAATTATAGTTTATTACCCTTCATTTTAAAGGTATTGAAAAATATTTCAATTCATACCAAATTTGATTTGATTGAGGAGTAACTTGATTCCCCTCTCGAAAGGGCTAATGGCGTCATGAACAAAAACATTGTATAGCAGCTATTTTTCACAACAGTGATTGAAACTATAAAGTATCGTGATCAATGAGCCACAAATAAACCATTTTATTCATGATTATGCCAAATTTTGCCCTATGCTGCCATGTTAAGTAAATATAAAATTCCAAATACATTTTGAAGTTTTCGCTCTAATTTGAAAAATTTCCATCTAGTTCTAGATTTTTTTTTAATAACAAAGCAGGATATAAAATTTCGTGAAAATCCATTAATATTTGTGGCAGCTATCGTACTATATATATAAGTGATCGACTTCAGACTAACATCATCCTAAAATAGGTAAAACATGTTTAGGAGGTCCTGAAACATATATTGGCATCAAAATCTCGAAATCGAAAATTTTCGTGATAATAATATTTTCTCTATACTATATTTTATAGTATGTGAAGGTGAAAATTTCATAAGCCGTTTTTGATGTGAAACATTTTAGGGAACGGGGCACAATGTGAATCATGAAAGAAATGTGACAGGAACGAAACGCAAGTACGTAACGGAAGTGACATCTTATAGTTAGAAATACCCAAAAGGAAACCATTGTTACAATTTTAAACTTTAAAATTATAATAAGTTTCTGTATAAAATTATAATATAAAATATATAAAATTATAATAATATACAGAATAATATATAAAATTATAATAAGTTTTTGTCGCCTAGGTCTTATGACCCCTGGGTCATAAGACCTAGGCGACAGATTTGGTGACTTTGGTTACGAATTCAGAGAACTTTACGATTTATGTGCTTTTTACAGAGCTTTATGCAGAGGGAATTTAATCTCGCCATCATTCAGTTGAGTTATTGACGCGATATGAGAGAGTAAAAGTATCTGTCGAACTCAATACAGAATCCAGTGGGTAATTTTTATTCTGAGCCGACGCGGTTGTCGAACGGTCAAGGCAAGCGTTTCCTAGCGATCGTTCGGCTGTCGGGTTGTGGGTTTGAATCCCACCTTCAGACATGGATGTTGTGTCGTTGGGCACGATGTGTTCCGACCCCCACTGGTGCGCCGGGGCAACGTCATGTGACGGCAGGTGACGGCAGGTGAACAGGTTTCACGGTTCTGGCCGGTGTATGGGCGATTGATGATAGATCAATTGCCTGGCTATTAGAAAAAAAAATATTCTGATTATATATGCGCTTCAAGCTGTATTGTAAAACAAATATGGCAGAAAAGTGTAAACAAATACAATTCTAAATATGCGACATTTGGGCGTTGACATATGCGCTATACTAGTATTTTAAAGTTCTTGAAAATTTTTTCGATTAATTCCAAATTTGACAATATACCGTATCGGAGGGGAAGTCAATTTATTCCCCCCAAGGGGGCTAATGGTGTCATGAACTAGTATGCTCTATCTCCTGCGCTGACCTTATGCTCGCCCGGTGGAGTGATTTCAAACCTTTTCATCGTCGAAAACTTCGTCGTTTGTGGACCAATTCGCACGAAATAAACTGCTTTTTATTAATCTATTAAAGTTGTGTAATTTAAAAAAAAAAATCAAAAAATTTCAAAAAACTTAAATCTATCGAAACCTTTCCCCAGATACCTCGTATCATCGCCACACTTAACACACAGCCTTTTTTATTCGAAATATGCGATAAAAGAGATGTTTTATATCAATATATAACGAATAACATAGTTTTACTTTCCCTACACGATGTTTACTTACCTACATATATAATACAAAGTATAGGGAAAATAATGTGACAGGGAGTTTTTGATGTAAGAGCACGTTTCAAGCATCCCTGAACTCGAATCGAACGGTTTTGAGGTGATGTGTGTGTGTGCGTGTACGTGCTTGCATGCGTCCACCAACCTGTGAATGTTATATCTTAGGAACGTATGGAGCGTTCATAAATTGGTATGATTATTGCAATTTATGAATACTGGAACCATGTTAAATTTAAGCGCGATCAAACTTTCGGAAGACCCCCCCCCCTAAATTTTCGAATAAATCTTTGGAAAAACCATAAAGAAAACCAGGATATTCAATAATGTTAAATGAATAAACAGTTTGTATGTTTCTTTTTTTCTCTAAAACGAATGATACGAACGTTAAAGCGCTAGCTTGTACCTTTCTCAAGATACTAGTATTACATATTTTAAAATAAATGTATCTAAATACATACATGACAATAAACAGTAGTAAATATCATTAAATATGTAACTTTTGGCGAAAAATTTAGCGAAAATGGCCTTTAATTTGGCGAAAAATCTTCAAATTGACGACTTTTTAATGTGGGGCCAAATTGATAAAATTGAAAAAAAGACGCTATGTTATGAAAATGACGCCAATTTGGTGGAAAATAATTAACATATCCTACATAATAAAAGACAACACTCAATCCCTGGGACCCATCGATAAAAGGTTTATAAAGGTTAAGGCCGAAGGCGTTGCCACAATACGATGAATGGTCATAAGATTTTAATGTCTGAAAAGGAAAACTGTTTTCACCTCATGGAGTTAGATATTAAGCCATCCCTTTACCTCCATGACTCAGTTAAATGTTAAAATGAATATTGAAAGGTTATCCCAATTTAAAAATTCAGAATATGTATATTTAAACCATGGAGTTAGAAAGAAGGAGATAAAACTCCTATGAATGAAAAGCTTGAAAATGCCATAATGCTTTGAGAATTATATCTAGATGTCGTTAGTGTTGGTAAAGTAGCCGCAATTTTTAGTTGACAAAACAGAAAGACGTAATATTTAATATATGTATTTTTGATTATTTTTAAATTAAGGGTTTCTTAATTATGAGTATAATTAACCAGTATTTTTTCATATTTGTAAGATGGAGTACAGAATATATGGAGATACAAATAAATTGAAAGATAAAATAATTTATTTTGAATGCGTAGAAATTTTCTTTATTGTTGCAGTTTTACCTCGCATTGCGATAATTTATTTCTACAAAATGAACAGTTTAAATAAATATTTTAGGCCTTTCGTCATAGAAATGCGGATAACACAGAGCTATATATTTTATCTCAGCGCCACCTGAATTATTATCTCAAATGATATTGGCGTTTTCTTAGTATGAAGTTTTAACTCCTTAATTTTACCTTCATGATTTAAAACACGAAACATCAGTTAATAGGATAAGCATCAGTTAATTCAAAGGTAACAGAAAGGCTGAATTAGCAGCAACAATTCTTAAGTTATTAAAGGACATCGCAAAATTTTACTAAAGGATGAACTAAGCAATTATAAAAATTGCTTTGGTGCCTAGTTTGAATTCTATTTTTGGTTTACTAAATTAATTGAGCTTCTAAATTCACCATTAATTATTCATAATTTGTACAATATGATTCATTTCATTTACGTTTTCTAATTCTTAACTTTCTTCATATCAATAATATTTTTATAATACCATTCATCTCTTTGGAATATTTATTATATGTCTCTTTATTTTAAATTTGCTCTTAATATTTATGTAATAATATGTCCTCATATTGAATGTTTCTACTATGTTTCCCTGGCAATGTTATTGGCATGGAGATAAAAATAAGGAGTTAAAAATCCATACTAAGAAAATGTCAATATCGTTCGAGACAATAATTCAGGTGGCGCTGGGATAAGATAAGTAGTCCTGCATTGTATGCATTTCTATGGCGAAGGGCCTAAAATATTTATTTAAACTGTTCATTTTGTAAAAATAAATTATTAGCACAATGCAAAGTAGAACTGAACACAATAAAGAATATTCCTACGTATTCAAGATTATTTTACCTTCCAATTTATTAACTCCATATATTCTGCACACTGTCTTACAACTATGAATAAATACTATTTAATTATACACATAATGAGGGAACCTTTGATTTAAAAATAATCAAAAATAAATATACTAAATACTACGCTTTTCTGTTGTGCCAACTAACAATAGCAGTTACTTTACGTTACACTAACAATAGCAGTTACAACTGACAATACTACAACTAACAATAGCAGTTACTTTAGTTAATACTAGCGACACCTAGATATAATCCTCAAAGCATTATGGCATTTTCAAGCGTTTCACTCATAGGAGTTTTATCTCCTTTTTTCTAACTCCATGGTTACAGGCGTCCTTGACAAACCTGAAGTCACACGTGCCTCCTGGATGGTGATAAATGAGTAACGTCTAATGGCTCTCATTAATTTGTAATATTCCTGTGTTTAGTTAGCTTATTTAATTGTTTTCTACCTTTGTATTATTGTGCGATGTCAGTTATGTAATGGATTGATTTTCAATAAATCCATATGTAACAACAACCATGAAGTTAGAGAGACTTGCTTCCTCTTTTCATGTTTTGAATAATGCAATTAATGCTAACATTATAGTAGATAGATTAGTTGGAGCTGAATTGTATGATCCATAACGATTTGGCGATTTATCGTCAATTTGGAGACATTTGGCGACTTTCGGAATGTTCCAGAAACTTCTTGAACGATTATTCTTTGAGATTTACAGTTAGTTCCTTTACCTCCATAGCATGACCAGTAATTAAAAACTTGAAATAAAAAGTTTGTGAATTAGATTCGATAAATTCACTGTTAGAGGGTCTATAAGAGCATAAATTAATTGCGTTATGTTAAGGAATGGTATATGGAGTTAGAAAGACTTTTGAATCCATGGGGAGGAGTCTACGGCTCACATGCGTCTGTGGCTATTAGGAACGGATGGGAGGAAATCTTTTGCAACTCCATGAATGTCGGATTTGAGATAATCTTTTGCAACTTTATCCTATCTTATGACGGGCTTATTCTTCTACATAGTTTGTATATAATGGAATATATTGCACAACAGGTGATAGCAATATTTTCAATTATCAAGTTAGATTTATTCGAAATATAAGCTAATTTGGTGCATTAAAATGATTTTACATGTTGTCACTCAGAATAGCGCCAAATGTTAGTATACTTTTCAATGTTAAAAACATTGTGCCGTAGGATTTTGTCCATCATTATTTCGCGCTAAAATAAGTAAAGTACTTGCATTATATAGAAGAAGTCATGCGCTGCTCACGTCAGATGTTTTTTTTTTTCGTTTTTATTTTCCTACAATACATTGTATACGCAAAGGAAATATGTTATGACGAGGTCAAAAATCGGACGCTTGCATTCAGATGGATTTACAAGTTTTGATCATATCCATCCCTCAGAACAAATACACTTTTATTCAATAATGGCTGTGTGTTTGTTTATCTGCGCGTCTGTGTGCATATATTTAACAATCTGATCAATGCAAAATGAAATCTGTTATGATGGTTTCATTTGGTATATGTAAAAGACCGAGTGTATTGATATCTACAGATTGGTCTGACCCATAAGCGTAGCCAATGTCTGTAAAAGAAAGGGATGGGTTACTGTGTTGGACTTTGTTTTTCATTACTTTATTATTATCAGTCAAATTAGGTTCAAATGAGGCTAAAATTAGGCATTGAAAATAGCAAAGCGGGCCCAATATAAAAATACTTAGGGGACCCTCATGCATGTCTCCAAGAAAATTCCCCCAAATGCAGCTGCCGGTTTTCCGATATTTTGAAAATCCGTATTTTAGGCAATTATTTTAAATAATTTGATACGATTAAAAAATAAGTTGGCACGATTATTAGAAGGCGTGAATACCAGGAACTTTACTGATTTTAAACAAAATCGAATACTTAGAAGAACCGAATGCTCTAATGCCCCTAAAAATCATAAAAAAAGTTTTTGTATTTTAGGCATACTTTCATGGAAACCATCAATGCAATCAGATGATTAGACTTAGATATGTGACTCTTTTGTGAAACATTCTTCTTTATGCGATTTCTTTTTTAAGCGACATTTTATTTTCAATCGTCAGATTAAAAAACTAAATCACTTGATCGTGACTGTCCGATAGAATTTCTTTTGCAGTCTTTAATTAGTTTTAATATGTTGAATTACCTTTAAACAGAAAAAATATGGTAACCGGCAGGCTGAAAAACAGTAATAATAAAGAACACATATCTGAGAAATTGTTTTCCATCGATTTATATTTGTTAATTAACATTTATTTCTGCGAAAATTTTAACTGAGTCGGTTGCATTAAATCACCTTTCATCAATGTTTTTATGCCTGCAAATTGAATACTGGTTGACTTCGGCGAGTCGCTCGTCGGTCAGGAAGAAGAGAAGATGCAGTTCTAAGTTTATTATTTTATGATGGTGATTGGCTGATATCTAATTATGCCGTTCTGTCTGATGTTCTATCCGTCCAAGACCCCTAAGCGTTGCTTGCTTTTGTTATCCAATTGTTAAGCCTCTGTGTTCAAGCCTCACAGGCAGATAGATACACAGACTTCGTTATGGGCATAGCCCAGATTTCGGAAAGGGAGGGGGTATGACCGAATAAGAGATATGGGGGAGGATTTTACAAAGCTGAATTTCGATTTCCAATATGGATCCCATAGAGAACTTTTGCCAATGGTAAAAACTCATGCAATATTTTATACCATTGGGGATTATGATCCCCCCATTCCTTATCTACGAGACTGGAGATCATTAAAAGGATATGGTTAATGTGTATCTAGGAATACTAGGAAGTTTATACATTTATAAACATCCAATAATCGAAGTTTTGACTCCTTGACAATACTTTTGATTTTCACAGACTGTGCCGATTATTTGTTGTGCCGTATGGATTTAGTTAATTACTTATCTTAAAAAAGGGGTAACTCTACATCATTTAACTTATTAACTACAGCCATTAGTAGTTTGGGTTAGTACATTGCTTTGATGGCCGCAAAACCCACCTAGATTTTGCATGACGGGATACTAAGTAATATATATACATATCTTATAGACATTCAAAAGTAAGATCTACGGGTAAATAGAACAGTCTTCAATTTATTTAACACACATCATCAATGTTACATCATTACTTCTAATATTACAAATTCTATCATTCTTCTTCAGACACTTAATTAATTAACTAGCGAGATGTAATGCCAGACTTAGTACTATTCGGTTGGAACACTGGGTGGGACGCATTAATTAGCCTTTTTTTAATAAAACACAATTTTGATATTATCCTCATATAATTAAAAATGTACCTGATAATAATCTTTCACATCTTGGGAGAATCCTCGGGTTTCTCACCATCTCAACACCAGATGAATCTGAGAGCTCATCACACACAATTTACAAAACTGTTATACTGCCTTGCTCTACAAAAATGCTCAACTTCACAGACTGACTGGACTCCAACTGCTGACCAACTCCGAACAACAAGCAACTATCTTGACTCCCAGCTTGACCTCATATATATACCTTCCTTCCGTTGGACGGTCTACGTGCTGGTATGTAAACATGAGGGCTGATCCGTAGATATGGGGCGTGGTATGTAAGACATGGGACCACCTGTATGTTATCGCCACTGTGCTTAGCGTGGGAATAATCATTGCCCCCGCATTCCTCGCTCCCTCACTTCTTAATCCTTCCGAATCTTTAATACTTTACATTTCTGGCATTGCACAGACTATTAACTGAAAAATTTTAAAGACGTTGCATGTCATCTTATTTCATATCTTATATTATAATTAACTTTTTACGCTTTCAGAATAAACAGCGGAAAATCATTTTTACTGAGAAATATTTGAAGCATTTGATTGAGAACTTAGTTCAAATGTATAATTGAAAGGGATTTATTTTTCAAATTTATAGCGTAGTCTTAATCAAGATAAAATCAAAATATTCGATATTAAAAAAATTAGAAAGAGAAAAAAAAAATTAAAGGAGAAATGACAAAGAGAATTATGAAAGGAATGTTTTATGTTAAAAGAAATATATTAATAAAAATTCTCTCTATTGAGCATTACGGAAAAAAGGTGGTGAAATATATTTTTGACGAGCTATGTAGAGAGATTTTGACACATTTTTATCTCTTATTGAGATATGGGGAGATTATGTTATGGAATATAAAAGTTTTAGCTAAAACCAATAAAAAGTATAATTGATTTCTACTTTTCCTACATAGCGTAATGTATAGGAATCGTATTGTAACAGGGTCAAATATTTAAATTCGAGTTTTCGATAGAAGAGCACGTTTTAAGCATTCTTGAACACGAATCACATGTTTTAAGGTAATGCCTGTGTGTGTACATGCATATATACACTCTTTTGCAAAAAACACGAAGCACCATGAAGAAAATGACTGTTTTTATTGAAATTAAATATGCTCACAACTCATACATAGGCAATGAAATGATTACAAAATCAAGGCCGCAGGACCCATCAATGATTAGCAGTTGCACATTGCATTTTCAAATCAGTAATTGGTGAACCCCCCCCCTTGGCGGCAATGCATGCTTGTATACGTCTAAGAAAGGAGTAACGAAGTTTTCTAATGTCATCTTGCGATACATTCTGCCAGGAATTCCTCAATTGTTGCTCCAGATCTACTATATTTCAGGGTGCCCGAATCTGCCGGCCTAGCATGTCCCATACATGCTCGATTGGCGAAAGGTCTGGTGACCTTGCTGGCCAAGGAACAGTATCAACAGCCCGGAGACAGTCCACAGATATGCGAAGCGTATGTAGCGTGGCATTATCTTGCTGTAAAATGGCGCTAGAATGACGTGCCATGGAGGGTAACGCAAACGGCCGCAGGATTTCGTCAACATATCATTGAGCTGTTAAAGCTGTACGCAGGGTGACTAGCAGCTACCTGCTGTCGTAAGAGATAGAACCCCACAACTTCACACCAGGGGTAATGGCTGAGTGCCTGTGTAAAACAAAGGCTGATTGTGACCGCTGGCCCTAGCGCCTTCACACACGTACCTGATGGTCATCTGCTAAAAGTCTGAAGCGTGATTAATCGCTGAAAACTATGTGATTCCAGTCTGCTGGCAGCCATGATGGTCGGCTACGACAGCACTCCAAACGACTCGGTCGATGTTGTGGGGTTATGGGTAGACATATTAAACTCCACCGTGAGCGTAAGCCAACCTTAGCCAAGCACCGTGAGATGGTGGGATGTATCACAGGTGGTATGGAAGAGGGTGTAGCTCGTTGGATGGCGGACATTGATGCAGTTGGACCAGTTCGGGTTTATCGCACAGCCAGCCGATCTTGCCTCGCATTGGTGCACCTTGGCCTTCTAGAGCCTTCATTCCGCCGATGAGTTGTTCTTGGCAACAATTATTGCTGACAGCACCTTTGCACAGCAGTGTCCGTTCGGTGCAGGTGGCGGCCTATTGCTCTGTATGACCAGCCAGCTTTACGCATCCCGACTTTACGACCACGTTCGAACTCGTCTAATTGCTTATACTGTCTTAACGGCTCTGTAACGTCGTAACAGCATTATTGGTTGTGTCTCCACGGAACTGCAATGCCGAAAACGATGGTTGCTCAGTAGCTATGACCGAAGTTAACACTCATTGGTCTTCCAAATTTAATCATTTGCATACTTGGTATAAAGGAATTTGCATGAGAAATTTTGAGATGATCGGATTATTTTTTAGGGGTGCTTCGTTTTTTTTTTTTTTTTTTTCAAAAAAGTGTATATGTATTTGTGTGTCTTTGAGTCTGTGGGTGCGATATCTCAAAATTAAATAAAATAATTTGGTACGATTAAAAAATTATTTAGCACGATTATTAGAAGGCGTAAATACCAGGGACTTTATTGATTTTAAACAAAATCGAATACTTAGAAGAATCAAATGCTCGAATGCCCCTAAAAAATCATAAAAAAATGTTTTTTAAAAATTATAAAAAATCAGAACTTTCAATAACTATAAATAAATAATCATTTCTGACGCAATTTTACATTGAAAACTAATGACACCCGTTTAGAACCCTAATATGAACCGTTCTCGAGATATTGCATGCTTTTCAAACACCTTTATCCAAAAATTATATAAATTTATAATATAGTAAGTATCCTCCAATATGGAGGACTTCCATTACAGATACCAGCATCCATGCACCGGTATCGCGTTCCGTATGTGCTGGTCTTCATGGAATTGTCGATATCTGCAATAATAGCAAGAAACGTGCTATACATCAGAATTTTTGCGAGTCTTCTATGGAAACTGACAATTTCAGTTATTTTACGTGGCCGGCATAAAATTCGTTTACAATTTATCTCAGACCACACGAAGCTACAAAGGCAAAGTTCATAAAACACTAAACCCATCTAGTGGGTGTTTCCTAAAATATGGAAGCTATTCCCATTCCAGATACCAGCATCCATGGACTAGTTTCATGCTTATTATGCGCTCGTCAGCATGGAATTGCCGATATTTGCAATCAAATCAAGAAACTTGCTATAAATCACAATTTTGCGAGCTTTTATGACTATGAGAACTGTCAATTTCAGTTATTTCACATGGCCGGCATAAAATTCGTTTACAATTTATCTCAGGCCACACGAAGCTGCAAAGTTCATGAAATATAAAATCCGCCTGTAAGGAGCGCCTCTCAAAATATGGAAGATACCTCCATTGCAGATACCAGCATTCGTGAACCATTTTCGCGCTTTTTATGAGCTCATCAGCATAGAATTGCTGATAAGTGCAATGGCAGTAAGAAACTTACTTTAAGCCACAATTTTTACGAGCTTCTATGGGAACTGACAATTTCAGTCCTTCCACATGGCCGGCATAAAATCCATTTACAATTTAGCTCAAGATAAACGATGAAGTTGCAAAAGCCAAGTTCAAAAAGCACAATACCCGCCAAGAAAGATAGAACGTTTTCAATAAATATGGAAGATACTCCCATTGAAGATACCATCATCCATGAACCAATTGCGTTCTTATTATGCGCTCGTCAGCATAAAATAACCGATATCTGCAATATCTGCAAGAAACCTGCTATAAGCCACAATTTTGGCAAGGCAAAATTGAATTTGATATTATGGTAATATTTATTGTAACCTGAATTGCAAAGAAGATAATATTTATAGAAATTAGTTTGAATTCTACAACCTATTTAGTTGATTAAAATTTTTTAGCTCAATGAAACGAAAAAAATTATATCTTCCATTAAGAAAATAAACTATATTTTTCGACAAATATTTATCATTTTCTGAAGTACTACAATTCAGAATAATTTATTTTCACTTTTGAGCGGTTTAACGTTTTAATATCTCATGGAAAGCCATTTATCATTACTTGGCGAGAACAATTTGCCTAAGGCAGACGCAGTCATGTAAGAGAAAACTCGTAATTTAAAAATGATTACGATGGATAGTTTGACAGGTGTATTTCGAATAAATTTAAAGAGAATTTATAAATTTAAAGAAAAGTATTTCGAGACGCATGGATATCTTCACCTAACATATCTTTTCACCTAACATAATAAAAGAAGTTTGTCTGTTGTTCAAGTAGTGGAAAATTTAAGCAACTTACAGCTATAAAATTTTGCAAGGTGATATTTTAAGTTAGGTCTAAAAGAAAACCTTAGAGCAATTTTTATTAAATTTAAACCAGTGTATTTTAATTTAATTTATCGTAAAAAATTCAAAAAATTCAAATTAGTGAGAGAAAACAGAGATTTTTCAAATATAAATAATCGAAAGTAAACAAAAACTTCTGAAATTTAAACTATTGTAAATAAACATAGCTTTTACAATTTAAATGATTGAAAAGCAAACAAAGTTTTTTATAAATTTAAATTATCGAAAAATGAATGAATTATTTTTGAAATTCAAAATTATAAAGTGTAGATAAAGGCAATTTTTTAAATTCAATACATTGAAAACATGAGCAAAAGTCTTTGAATTATTAATTAAGAAAGAGTAACCAAAATATTTTTGAAACAAATATTTTTAAAAGCTTTTGTATTATTGGAATAAGTCAATTTCGTTATGCAATTAATGAATTTAAACCTGTATTTGTATTGATTTGAGTTTTTATTTTTATATGCATTTTGGTTTTTCACGGTCTTCTGGGGTCAAGCAGCATCGGGCGCGGTTAGTACTTGGTGGGTGACCACCTCGGAACACCGCGTGCTGTTGGCCATCTCGGGTGCGGTATCCCCGTGGTTTGCGCGCTAGATTTGCACGCTACCACAAAATGCCGCCGTGTTCATACGGAGTACGATCACGTTAAACATGTGGGTCCGTAAGTCCTTCCGAGAGGTTGGTGGTAGGGGAAGGAGGGTACGGTCCCTGTGGATGCCTCCCCCACTGGGTTCCGGTCTAAATTGGGTGGCACTTCCCGGCCGTCCATACAGTTACCTTACACCTTTCTGGTAGGTCGGACGGTCTGGGTCTCAACAACAACGGTCTTCTGGGAACGATGTACTTCCAGATCGAGAGTCAGAACTCGCGCAGAAATGGTGGTATTCTTTTAAAAATCGCCAACGGGAATTTTTTTTATTGCAAAGACATTTAGACAAATGCATTTATTAACCCTTATTTGTCACGCAGTGACACACGAAGTTAGAATAAAGAACAAAAAATAGAACATTCAACAAGAGTCGAGCTACTTCCGCTATTGGAGAGTTTTCTAACTCTCCAATAGCGTGCATGGGTAACTTTCCCCTATAAAAACGAACTTTCTAACAGGTGGTCACTGTCCGTATCAACCATCCTTCTGCACAGGACATATTCTGGGTTATTATAGATGCCAATACGATGCAGGATTGGTACTACACAAGTACAAACAAAAATTATTAAAAATTGAGTGTCCTTCTTTCGAACAAATTATTTTATTCAATACCCCACCCATTTCAGGCATCCCCATTAGCTACTCCACTCCTCCCAAACTCTTGCTACGCTTTTGCATTCATAAAATACAACATATAATTTTTAACACATAAAGTTATTTACAGACAAGACACAGAAAGCTCAGTGATTGGAATCAAACACGATAGACCCGTGTTCGATCTCCAACGCCCAAAACTATCTCAGTGCTTACGCGGAGTATGGGCCCGTTAAATCTATAGGTTCGAAAGTTCATCCGAGAGGTGATGGATTGGGGGAAGGATGGTTCCGTCCCTGTAGTTTCCAACCTAATTTTATTCCGATCGAAATGTTGTGGCATTTTCCCGATTGGCCAAACAGTTACCTTACACCTTTGAGTGGGTCGGACGGTCCGCGTATGAAGAAAAGGTTATTTACATGTGGCATTCAAATATTATCCAAGCTATGCACTCGTAACATTTAGATATTATTATAATGATTCTGTCAACGATATAATTTTTGCACGGCTGAATACTTCGATAGCACCAAGGTCAAATGCTGTCATAAGACTTGGTATGGCACCGTTAAATGAAATTTTTCGATAAAAACCTTTCCCTAGTTACAATACATAACCCAGTAGCAGTAACATTTTTAATTATTAGTACTATTATTACCATTAAATTCTCCGAGTATTGTGGTGCAATTGATGGATTGTAATATGCGCTGTAATAAGCAGGTGTGAGATGTATGCATTTTCACACGACCTGGTTTTTAGACCAGAATTCGTCACTGAATAGCCCGCATTATACAATATGAGGATATGCTTGAATGTTTAAGAAAAAAAGAAAAAAAACACTAGAAAGTTTACTGACATTTTTATAATTAACATAACTCTTGAATGCTCATTTAATTTTCCATGAATATGAAGAAAATATACCGCACACTTTTAAATTCCATTATAAAACCCAACTTTTACTACTGAAATGAAAAGATACACAGAAAGGCACATAGATTGATAACCAATAATTTAAATTATAAAACTTAACTTTTACTACTGAAATGAAAAGATACACAGAAAGGCACATAGACTGATAACCGATAATTTAAATTATAAAACTTCACTTTTACCAATGAAATGAAAAGATACACAGAAAGAACCACAGAATGATACTTAATAATTGAAATTATAAAACTTAACTTTTACTACTGAAATTAAAAAATACATAGAAAGGCACACAAAATGATACTCAATAATTTAAATTATAAAACTTAACTTTTACATCCGAAATGAAAAGATACATAGAAAGACACACAAAATGATACTCAATAATTTAAATTATAAAACTTAACTTTTACTACTGAAATGAAAAAATACATGGAAAGGCACATAAAATGATACTCAATAACTTAAATTATAAAACTTAACTTTTACTACTGAAATGAAAAATTACATAAAAAGGCACACAAAATGATACTCAATAATTTAAATTATAAAACTTAACTTTTACTACTGAAATGAAAAAATACATAGAAAGGCACACAAAATGATACTCAATAATTTAAATTATAAAACTTAACTTTTACTACTGAAATGAAAAGATACACAGAAAGTCTCACAGAATGATACTGTTGCGAATGTCTGATATTCTCTCACTGGAGTTTTTTCTTTTAAAAACAAGAGGGAGAAAACATCCGTACAGGCTTTCCTATGATGTGCACCTAGGGCTGCCAGATGCTGAAGTCAGAAGGAGGATTGCCAGATTTGGCGACCCTCCGAAGCTTTGAAAAACACCTCGAAACAACCAATATTCTACGTGATGCCAGAGATTTATAGAAGTTTCTATGGATAGTCTATAAAATGAGTCATTACTCAGTCGGACAGCAATTGACGAGATACGAGCAACATTGAACTGTGACTTTCGTCAATGTTTTGAGAATAGTAGGCGCTGCTTTGTGAAATTACGTTCCTCAATATTTGGAGAACAATATTAGTTATTTTGTGAAATGACTGGAGCATTTAAGTGCTGTTTGACTGCATATTATTCTTGTGTACGCTGTGCTTGTGAATATATGTATACGTTATCCAGAAATTTGGACTCATTCTTGTATCCTGAACGCATACCCACGATTCCATAATACGTCGTAACAATACTCCGTAATTTCATGAAGAAGTCATTCAGATAAAGAAATCAGGGGAAACTCAATAAGATATCTTATATAAGGCAATTGATTTCATAACCCATTTTTTCTAGTTATTACATGCCATGTCAAATACATGCCACGTAACTGATCAATTAAACTTACAATATGAGACTAAATTTCTACATGCAACTACTTATTTGCATTATTTTGAAAAAAAAAGAACAATATTTAACCTAGCTGATCTGTAGGTTGTATTTGACGGTTTTCATCCAAAACACCACTAGAAAAAGTTTTCTGAGATCTTACGAGCAGCAAAAATTGTTAGTGCTCATTTCCTTGACATTAACCGAAATATAATACAGCCCTTTTGGTAGATTTGGAACAAATCTTGAAATTCAAGGCAGAACAAACAGCGTAATATGTATTAGGCTTATACAAGACCAATAATATGAATAACATAAAGTAAACAAAAAAAGTCGATCTGAAACATTGTTTAAATGTTGCTAGATAAGTATTGTATGTAAAAAAGCGATATAATACATAATTAGAAGATAATACTGTTACAAACACAAAAAAAATGTTTTAATTGGGACCTCTTTTGAGAACCAGAAGGGAAATACACAGTACAGACCTCCCTATAACGTAAAGCTAGGGTTGTCACGTCAGGACTGTCGTTTCAGGGTTTCCAGATTTAATGCTTTATCGCCAATTTGGCTATATTTCTAATGATCAGGAACCTTCTTGAAATAAGGAATATTCTACGAGATACGAGACCCTTTTGGAAGTTTCTACAGAGAGTATATAAATAGGGTCAATCGCTCAGTTGGAGCAGTTGACGTGATACGAACTACATTGAATTGTGATGACGTCAATATTTTGAGAATAGCATCCGCCGTTTTGTGAAATGAGTGGAGCATTTATTTGCTGTTTTACTATACCTGACAGTTGCTTAGACTATCTTGTGACATAGTTATCGAGCTATTTGCTATATATTGTTCCTGTTTACGCTGTGCTTGTGTATAAACGTGTGACTTATCAACATATTTAGACTCTTTCTTGAGAATACATTCACCACGGATCGTGAGACTACACCCACTATTATAGAGGATACGTCGTAACAATTCTTAATTCCTATTGTTAAAATCTTGGATTGTATAATTTCAACGTGGCAGTAAAACAACAATTGACTATAGGTCAATATATCTCACAGTTGGCAAAATATCACATCCAAACCGTTTGGCAAGATTTTATTGATTAAGGAAATTATACTAATATAAAAATATAATCGGAAATTAGCTACTTTAATCAGGATGAAAAATCATTGAAAACTGTAAAAATCTATTCATGCCTTTATGCTAAGTTTGCACCAGGACGTTGTTTGTAGTCTAGTATCAGCGTCTCCTATATGACATTTGAATGGTCAATTGAGCCGTTTTTCTTTACCAAGAAATGTATTGTTTCCTTAGTAGTCACTCAGATATTTACCACGCCCACTAAATTTTTGTAAGAATCAAGTTACAAAAAAAAAAAAATATTTTTTTTTTTTTTTTTTTTTTTTTTTTTTTTTTTTTTACATTTTCTTAAAAAATACAAATGAGCTTTAGTTAGGTGTGAAGGTTATCACCTACTCTCTCTTCACATTTTATTTAAATATATAACGCACTTATAAAGCGTAGGGATTTTTGTAGGGATATGTAATTCCAGCTGCATAGATATCGAAATGAAAATAGTTAAAAATATATTAAACAAGAAACATCAATCATGCATAAAGCATTGATTATGAAATACTTTCCAACAGAAATATAATTTTATTTAAACATCTCTAAAATGCAATACATTCGTCACTGATATATTTGAAATTATCACAGTGCTACTGTAACCTATTATATTTGAAAACGTCATCGAAAAAGATGAACTTTATTTAAATGACGTCATCGAAATATAAATCGTCTGGCTCTCTACGTAAAAGCAACGAATATTTCATTCATATCACTTTTATTCCAGACTCCAGTGCCAAATAATTTTGCGTGAAAAAAATTCAGCAGTTCTTATACAACTTATCTTACAATCACTTATTTACATTCTGCATCCATTAAAATTAAGCTACGTTGTAGAATTAATCAAAGTTTGATGATCATTTAAACTAAAAAATATTATAAATGCGTTGTCAGAATATAGAAGCACAGAAAATGCGAAAAATTAAGCGGTTTTAGGACGAATGCAGCACTAAACATAAATTTTAAAGAACTTTAAAAATCACGATTTTTACACTAGGAAAAAAAGATGGATGCAATATTTGATTTTGAAGTAGGTGACGTAATCTCGTCATATAATATGGGTGTAATTATTACTTTAAATTTTATTTAAAAAACCACCGAACATATTTTGCTGAAATTTTTTTATATATTTTATGGGATAATTTGAATATTTCTTAAAATTTTCAAAACAATTTGAGAATTTTAAATTTGCTTATAAAATATTTGAAAAATTAGGTCCCATAGGGTTAAATGTATTTCACTTTTTCAACCCGGGTTCAATCCAAAACTAATGGGATGATATTATTCATTTACGTTTTCATATGTTCTACAGACCGTCCCAACAACATACTAAAATGTCATTTTGATAAAGTCCTTTTTACGGCAGTTATCGTGCGAACGGACAGACAGAATGAACAAAGTCATAAACACTTTTCAACTATGTTGGAAAGTGTTAATCTTTAAATTACTTATCATCAGGTCAGACGTCAAATAGTTTTATCAAGATATTTCTTTAAATTTCCACACATTGAACAGCTGCCTCAGCGAGTTCGAATTTTGGTTTATTTTTCTTCTCAGGAAAATTATCTGTGATATGAGTGCTCAAATTTGACAGAAAAGCGCATATTTTTACTTTCGTTTTCTTTCGTACACACCACAAATATAATTAGATTTTCATTAAACTTTATATTCGACTTTATTGTTAGAAAATATAAAACTAGTCAGAATTTTGTTAGAATCGGGATAAACTTCAATATGTATTCGAAACTTTATATTTTCTCTGAATACGAAAAAAAATTGAAATAATCATGCATAAAAGGGGTTATTTATGGCTCAGTGATCCCAAAACTTAATAGTTTAAATAAATGTAGTGAAAAATAGTCGCAATACAATTTTTGTGTTTATTGACGTTAGTATCCTCGTCGAGGGTTGCAGTCCTCCCCCTCCAGGGGAACATTATAAAATTTGGAATCAATCAAAATATTTTTCAAGCCCTTTAACCTTTTGCTTACGGGTGGGACAGCGTCCATTCCAAACGAAGAACCTCTCAAAAAGACAGGTATTTGACACACCCTATCCCAAACAGTTCGATCCCCTTTTACAGACATTGGTGTCCATGGACGCCAAATGACAGGCATTTGACATACCCCGAACAGGGTATGTCAAATACCTGTCTTTTTGGGAGGTTCTTCATTTGGGTTGGACGCTGTCCCACCCGTAAGCAAAAGGTTAAAATGAAGAGTAACATGCTATAATTATGATCATTTAGATAACAAAGACACACATTTTCTTGTAAAATATGAAAAAATCTGATGTGAGCACCACATGACTTTCCTTATATAATGTAATGAATTTACTACTTTTACAGTAAAAAAAAATAGGTTTTTCTTATAGTCGATACTAATATTTTTACCAAGATATTGAATTTTCGACAATTAGTCGTCATTTTTATTGATTTAGCTTCATTTTTATCCATTTGGCGAGATTTTCGTAAATTTGGCAACATTTCAAAAAGTCGCCAAGTTGGCGACATTCCGCCAAATTCGTCGCCAAAATCTCGCCAAGCTTTATGGACAAAGAAATAAGTTAGTCTTACAGCAGATAAATGACTATTGGCGTTCAAATACAAAAGTATTACTCAAAGTATCTTTTCCATGAATGGAACAAGCTAGATCCACGAGAATGATGTCATCCAATTTATCGCATGGTATTACATATGAAAAGTGAACATGTTTCTCAATAGGAAATATTTTTTTAAATTTTATATGACTTTTTGATAATTTTTCTGAAAAATGTGCAATATCTCGAGAACGGTTCATGTTAGCGTTCTAAAATTTACTTCAATCGTTTTCTAATGAAAAATTACATAAGAAATGTCTATTTGCGTAGCTTTATTCGTGGTTTTGATTTTTTGACAATTTTTTCAAAATTTCATTCGAAAATTTAGGGGGGTTCCGAACATTCGATTACGTATAAAAACAATAGGCTTCCAGTGTTTACGGATTGTGATTTTTGTACCAAATTTGGTTTAAATCGGTCCATTCGTTCGTCAGTTATCGTCTCCACAGACTCACTGACACACACACACACACACACACACACACACACACACACACACACACACACACAGACATCCCTTCAAAAATGCTTGATTCGTGATCAGGGATTCTTGAAACGTGCTCTCCCGTCGAAAACTCGAATTCGAATTTTCGACCCCGTCACAATACTTTCCTTATACATTATGTATATAAGGAAAGTAAAAAGAAATCACAAACCGTAATGTCCCTTTAAAGTAATGAAGTAAAATAATTTTCCTAATAGAAATCATACTTTAATTTGGAAAACTATATTTAAATATGAGAGTAACTTTTAATTGTTTTTTTATTAATAAAACTTAAAATGTATACTTTTATTTACGTCATACTCTTCAAAGACATTTTTGTGTTACTGCACAAATGCCACTAACGTTACTTACGATAAATCTATGATATAACTCCAGAGCAAAATAAAAAAATCTGATGTGGGCAACACATGACTTTCCTTATATAATGTAATGAATTTACTACTTTTACAGTAAAAAATTGGGTTTTCTTATAGTAGATACTAATATTCTTTCCAAGATATTGAATTTTCGACAATTAGTTGTCATTTTCATTGATTTAGCGTCATTTTTATCCATTTGACGAGATTTACGTTAATTTGGCAACATTTCAAAAAGTCGCGAAGTTGGCGACATTCCGCCAAATTCGTCGCCAAAATCTCGCCAAGCGTTATGCACTAAGAAAAAAGTTATTCTTACAGCAGATAAATGACTATTGGCGTTCAAATACAAAAGTATTATTCAAAGTATATTTTTTCATGAATGGAACGAGCTAGATCCACGAGAATGATGTCACTCAATTTATCGCATGGTATTACATATGAAAAGTGAACATGTTTCTCAATAGGAATTTTCTTTTTATGTGACTTTTTCATAATTTTTTTGAAAAATGTACAATATCTCGAGAACGGTTCATGTTAGCCTTCTAAAATTTATGCCAATCGTTTTCTAATGAAAAATTACATAAGAAATGTCTATTTGCGTAACTTTATTAGCGGTTTTGATTTTTTGACGATTTTTTCAAAATTTCATTCGAAAATTTCGAGGGGTTCTGGACATTCGATGACGTATAAAAACAATAGGCTTCCAGTGTTTACGGATTGTGATTTCTGTACCAAATTTGGTCCGAATCGGTCCATTCGTTCGTCAGTTATCGTCTCCACAGACTCACTGACACACACACACACATACACACATACTTTCACACACACACACACACACACACACACACACACACCACTCCAAAAATGTTTGATTCGTGATCAGGGATGCTTGAAACGTGCTCTCCCGTCGAAAACTCGAATTCGAATTTTCGACCCCGTCACAATACTTTCCTTATACATTATGTATATAAGGAAAGTAAAAATATATATTTTCTCTCTTTTCATAAACATTTGTAAGATTCAGAAGCTCATGTTCGGGATAGCCTTATAGCATTCCTTGGTAATTAAGTATTCTGTTTTTATATAAAATCAATTTGTTACCCTTTTGAAAAATTTTTCTTTACTTTTGTGTAACTAGTTACTTTCCTTATATACATAATGTATAAGGAAAGTATTGTGACGGGGTCGAAAATTCGAATTCGAGTTTTCGACGGGAGAGCACGTTTCAAGCATCCCTGATCACGAATCAAACATTTTTGAGGTGATGTCTGTGTGTGTGTGTGTGTGTGTGTGTGTGTGAAAGTATGTGTGTGTGAAAGTATGTGTGTGTGTGTGTCAGTGAGTCTGTGGAGACGATAACTGACGAACGAATAGAGCGATTCGAACCAAATTTGGTACAAAAATCACAATCCGTAAACACTGGAAGCCTATTGTTTTTATACGTAATCGAATGTTCAGAACCCCCCTAAATTTTCGAATGAAATTTTGAAAAAATCGTCAAAAAATCAAAACCGCTAATAAAGTTACGCAAAGAGACATTTCTTATGTAATTTTTCATTAGAAAACGATTGGCATAAATTTTAGAACGCTAACATGAACCGTTCTCGAGATATTGCACATTTTTCAAAAAAATTATGAAAAAGTCACATAAAAAAAAAAAAAATTCCTATTGAGAAACATGTTCACTTTTCATATGTAATACCATGCGATAAATTGGGTGACATCATTCTCGTGGATCTAGCTCGTTCCATTCATGAAAAAAGATACTTTGAGTAATACTTTTGCATTTGAACGCCAATTTATCTGCTGTAAGAATAATTTACTGCTTTGTCCATAATGCTTGGCGAGATTTTGGCGACGAAATTGGCGGAATGTTGCCAACTTGGCGATTTTTTGAAATGTTGCCAAATTAACGAAAATCTCGCCAAATGGATAAAAATGACGCTAAATCAATGAAAGTGACGACTAATTGTGGAAAATTCAATATCTAATAAGTTATATAATATATAAATATATAATAATAGTTATGTAATATATGTCGAAAATTCAATATCTAATAAGTTATATATATAAATATATAACTTATATCTTCGTCCATAACGCTTGGCGAGATTTTGGCGACGAAATTGGCGGAATGTCGCGAACTTGGCGACTTTTTGAAATGTTGCCAAATTAACGAAAATTTCGCCAAATAGATAAAAATGACGATAAATCAATGAAAATGACGACTAATTGTCGAAAATTCAATATCTTGGAAAGGATATTAGTATCTACTAGAAGAAAAACCTTTTTATTTTACTGAAAAAGTAGTAAATTCATTTCATTATATAAGGAAAGTCATGTGTTGCCCACATCAGATTTTTTTTGAATTGCGACGATTGTATGCTTAAGGAGTGTTCCCCAAAGTAGTATTACGCACCCACTACAGATAACATTACACCCAGACCAGTTTCGCGTTCGTTAGACGCTTGTCAGCATGTAAAAGCTGATATCTGCAATGATTATCGCAATAAAACTTATTATAAGCTCCAATTTTGTGAACTCCTATGGTAGACAAAAAGATTTCTTTATCTAAATACGCAGTTTCGCGAACTCAATAAGACTGTCTCCGGCGATTGGTTGATAGCGAGAGTATGATTTCTGAAATGGAGTTGAGATGTTCAGAATATAAATTAAAGTTTGAAAAGATACAATTAACAGAAATTTACATATTAGAACCCTCACAAGTTCATTTGCGAGTGATGTTGCAAGTGATTTCCAAAGAAGCCTCTTCTAACCGGGCATCACTGCTAGTAGAATAATATATTTTACGTGATTACAAACATAAAAAATCTGATGTGGGCAGCACATGATTTTCCCTGCAGACTTATATCCACGTTCTCTTTATTTTAATTAAATTTAATTCACTTTTAATTCAATTTTCGTTCTCGTTTAGTAACTGGACTTATTTTCAAAGGTGGCTTAGAAAAAATTCGAAAAAACTAAAATATCTCGAGAACGGCTAGTCCTAGTGTAATGGGGTTGGTCTTATTCTTTTCTTCGTTAAAATTTACGTATAAAGCAACAATAATTTAATGGATATATTTCAGAATACATAGTTTTTTATTTTAGATTTTGTCGATTTTTGCGGACTATTTTGCAAAAAAAGGCAGGTTAATTTTTTTCGAATCATACTAAAATCGAATCAGCACTAGGGTGACCCACAAGCGACTTATCTACCAAATATTGTGAAATTCGGTACATTAGATTTTCAGCTAGAGTGGATACAAGCTTTTGCGGGCCATTACACAAAAAGAAGGCGGGTTCTTTTATCCCGAATCATACCCAAAACTAATCAGCACCAGATTCGCCTACAAATAACTTACCTACCAAATTTTATGAAATTCGGTCAATTAGTTTTTTAGTTAGAGTGGATACAAAATCTGCACAGACAGGCAGACGGACGGACATACAGACAGCCAGACAGACAGACACACACAGAAAGAATATTTGGAATTTTTTTCGCATAGTATTATTACTCAAATAATCTTTGTTCATTTTCTTTTTCAATGCAATGGATGTACATAATGAAAATAATTCAAAGATCACACGAGAAAAGAAGATGGTACAAATGTCATAATTTTTCAACTATGTAGGTTAATAGTAATAATAATAATAAATAAACAATTCCAATACATTTTTACAAATTTAGATTTCTTTCTGGTATTTCTTTATATTTCTAAGTAATTATCTACAAGAAAAAAAACACATTGTAATAGTTGAACCTGCCAAAAAATCAAAAAGGCAAGTTCGCTGTTTGAAATAAATAACTGGCAAGTTCATGGACTATTCGTATCTCTTAATTAAAAGAGACGTTTTTTTGAGTAGATTTTGAGGACTTGGCCTTTTGCCACAACCATACTTCACAGCGGGATACTTTGATATCACTCTTTATCTATTTTTGTGCATATATACAAGATCGCAAGAGGAAAGAAGGGCGAATTCCTCTGCAATTTAAATTACGTTATATTTTATGCAATAGTTCCCCCCCCCCAAGAGTGTATAATGTTTTCTGTAAGTATTTCGCTATCTATCCTTGATCTCGGCTATCAAAAGTACAAACAAAATTTCGTATTAAAAAGTGGGGCATACAGAATTATGTAGTGCATTTTTTAAAATTTTATTTAGAGCACGGATTGCTTTTATGAAACATTTGCGAATTTGTTTTATGTTTTGTGAAATATTTAGTATCATTTGTTTTAGAACACGCTTTTCATTCGTTTGTGGTGCCGATTTCTATTCATTAGACAATGATCTATAACTTTGTAATTGGCTGTTTTCGTCTATCTATTGCCGAGTCTGTTGTCCTAACTTTTTATAAATTCTCCACTAGATGCGCTGTAATCACATTTATTTGATCGGACTGGATCACTTTTAAAAGATAAGCCTAATATTTAGAGACGCATGTACCTTTCCTAGCAAAATTATTAGGATGTTTAAGAACTTTCCTAGGAACTCTGTATATCACGAGGGCGCAAATTATAATAACACCATAGGCATGGGCGCCCATAGAACTTTATCCAAGAGGGGGCAAACTTAAGGATGAGACGTACAGCATGGACTAGCTTAATGCCTGCCTTTGTGATCTTGAACGTCTAGGGGTGGCACTGCCTCCTTTTCTGCCCTTATGGGTGCCCATGATCATAAAAAAACCAAAGAAGAAATACTTTTGGGCGCTCAATCACATAAAGACGCCCCTGATAATATATTGATTATTTATTAAATTCCTAAGAAAAAAAATCCTTCTCTGATGCGTTTTAAAAGGAAACAACATCACTGGATTAAAATTTTTAATAGCTCAACAAATCCCACTCATAACTGCTTTATCAGTGCTCGAGATTAATTATGAGATATTTGTCCACAACCTAAATATGATTGAGCGCGTATAAACCTCGGAATATTGTGCGAAAACGTTTCTTCTGGGCTCGACAAATATTAGCTGGAGGATTTATTTTCGCAGCGGTGTGGAGGATATTAAGAGTTATTTTGCTTTTTTTCCCTTTCCATCCACGGCGGAACTAATTAAATTTGCGTTTTGGGGGATATTTCGCTGTTCTCCTAAAATTCGATATTTCAGCTACGGGGCTTAATACATCATTTATATATATATATATATATATATATATATAATAAAAATATAATATGAAAATCCAATGATAGAACAGTGAGAAGTTTTAACTCAAATAAACCTAATTTAAAATATGTCTAGAAATTGAGAAGAAGTGCTAAATAGAGATCCATTAATGATTTGGAAAATAAAATACGCATATTTCCAGTCATCAAGCCAAAGATAATCAACAAAATTCAATGGTGTGGATTCGAAAATAGAAAAACAAAAAATATCCAATCATTAAAGCACACGTGGATAAGCACTAGGCCTAAAAAATTGTTCATTTCGAAAAAACTGTTTGTCAAGTCCAATTATTTAATCAAAATGAACACAAAATATGCTTGTTTCTGAATTGTTAGATAGATTATATCTATAAACTGACAATACTTGGACTACAAGCATAAAGATTGAAAAATTAAATAGAAAACAAGAATGCTTGAAATACACTGGAAAAGTCCAATCCATTTGAGCATTAAATGAAGAGTTAAATGTTACCAATCGCAAGAGATAAAGGTCAAGATCTATTGAAATAAGGTAATAAAATGTGTTATATTCTACAGTAAAAGTTAAAAAATAAGGGGGCGTGTAATATAATTGAAAACATAGAGGCTAAAATATAAGGGGATGTAAATACATTGTAATGTTAATCAAGAGAATGTTGTTGTTTGGCTAATATGAGTTATTAAGGAGAGAAATTTAAGAATATTCAGCTTATCCAAACTTTTTAACTATACCATTTACTAAATATGCTGGATATTTATATAAATTATTGGTTATTTTTAGGTTATTAATATACATAGCATGAAATTTTCTATCTCATAATCTATACATTCTAAAAAGTTGATTAAGTATAATACTTCTCAACAATTGAATCGAGTTGCAGGAATTAAATGGTAATATTTTATTAATGTTAAATTTAAAATAGTCATTTATATCATATAAATTAGTAACTATCCCATTAGTAGGCTCAATAATTAGAATTAAATACAAAAAATTAATATTATTACTAATAGTGGCTGCATTGGGAATTAATTCCAAATTATCCGGATAGAAATCTATATTTATGACATTATATATATATATATATATATATATATATATATATATATATATATATATATATATATATGTATGCATTGCATTCCCTTATACATTAGCATCACTGTTTTCGATTACATTATACACCCCCATTATTTTGTAGCTCTTACTGTAGGATATCGCCTTTTAAAGCCTTTTCGCATTACAGTTACTTATTTCTCACGATTGGCAACCGTAGTTCTCTACTTTTATCCTTTGAGATTGGTAACACTGGTCTCTTCATTCTGAGATCCACTGGTTAGGACATATGCAGAGTTTTTTTTAGGTATTCTTGTTTCCTTTCTAATTTTCCCATCTTTATGTGTGTAGTCCAAGTTATTAGTGTTTATAGATATAATCTATTTCTAATATCAGAAATACACATTTGGTGTTCATTTTGATTCAATACTTGGACTTGAAGAAGAGTTTTTTTCAAAATAAACAATTCATTTATTTAGGCCTAGTGCTTATCCACATGTAAAGCTTTTATCCTTGGATTTTAATTGATTTTCAATTATCGATTCCATTCCATTAATATTTGTTGATTATCAATAGCTTGATGACAAGAAATTTGCATTTCATTTTCCATTCAATTGTTGATTCTCTATTTAATAGTTCTTTTTATTATGTAGGAAAATTTTAAAGTTAGGATTTTTTGAGTGACAACTTCACTCTATTCTATAATGGGATTTTCAATCTCTCTCTCTCTCTCTCTCTCTCTCTCTCTCTCTCTCTATATATATATATATATATATATATATATATATAAATATAAATTATTAAATCCAAAGTTAGAATGTATGTAGTAACTCATAATACACTATTCCAAAATTTTCTACAAAATACAAAGAAATAAACGAAATTAAGACAAAAAGAGTAGTAATATATATATATATATATATATATATATTACTTTAAAGTTTAATTTTTAAAGTAATATATATATATATATATATATATATTACTTTAAAGTTTAACGAATAAAATAATTAATAAAATTGATATTTATTTTTAAATTACATTAAATTTTCAGTTTTACAACATTTTAATTCCCCTTTACTACGTGATAATGTATAGGAAAAATATTGGAATCATGTCGAAATTCGAAACTCGATTTTTCGACAGATCTACTTGTGTCAGGCACTCTAGAACACGGGAAATCTATTGTTACGAGAATGAGAAATTCCCTTCCTAGAAGCACTTTTGAGAGTCAGAAGGGAAAAACACCGTACAGGCAATCTTTCCATTGACGTGAATCTATGGTTGCAATTTCAGGATTGTCGGTTCACGGTTGCCAGATTTGGAAATGGATCGCCAATTTGGTGACATTTCGAATGTTCGTGAACCTCTTTAATATTAAGGAATATTCTACGAGATATGAGCTCCTTATAGAAGTTTTTATAGAGAGTATATAAAAAATCTGATGTGGGTAGCACATGACTTTCCCTGCAGACTTATATTCACGTTCGCTTTATTTTAATTAAATTTAATTTACTTTTAATTTAATTTTCGTTCTCATTTGATAACTGGACTTATTTTCAAAGGTGGCGTAGCGAAAACACGAAAAAACTAAAATATCTCGATAGCGTCTAGTCCTAGTGTAATGGGGTGGGTCTTATTCCTTTCTTCGTTAAAAATTACGTATAAAACAAGCGTTTAATGGATATATTTGAGCATACGTAGTCTTTTATTTTAGATTTTGCCGATTTTTGGGGGCCATTTTGCAAAAAAAGGCATGTTATTTTTTCCCAATCGCACCAAAATCTACTCAGTACCAGCCCACTCGCGACTTATTTACCAAATTTTGTGAAATTTGGTCCATTAGTTTTTCAACTAGAGTGGATACAGGCTTTTGCTGGCCATTTCGAAAAATAAAAGGCGGGTTCTTTTATCCCAAATCGTACTCAAAACTAATCAGCACCAGATTCGCCCACACGTGACTTACCTACCAAATTTTATGAAATTCGGTCAATTACTTTTTTAATTAGAGTGGATACAATATCTGCACAGACCGACAGACACACACACAAACAGACACAAAGACAGACACACACACAAACAGACACACAGACAGACACACACACACAGATGTCACGTTAAAAATATATTTTTCGTATTCTAGATTTCTCGAAATGTGTAGATCCGTCGAAAACTCGGATTGTGATTTTCGACATAATTCCAATACTTTCCCTATACATTACCATGTATTGCAGGGAAAGTAAAAATCTGATGTGGGCAGCACATGACTTTCCCTGCAGACTCAAATTCATATTTTCTTTATTTCTTTAATAATTCATTAGATTCAGTTTCATTGCATCAAATGACACTAAATTTACATTTTTAATTCAATTTTTGTTTTTATTTGGTAACTGGATATTTTTCCGATAGAGGTGTAACAAAAATGAAAGAAATCTCATATCTTGAGAACGGTTAGTCCTAAAGTATAATGGAGTGTGTTATATACTTTTTCTCGTGAAAAATTGAGTATAAAACAAAAATTTAATTGATACATTTCAGCATACGTAGTCTTTTTTTTTTTTATAATTTTGGCGATTTTTGAGGACCATTTCGAATTAAAAAGCAGGTTGTTCTTTTGCGAATTGTACTGAAACCTAATCAGCACCAGAGTGTCCTACTAGTAACTTATCTACCGAATTTTGTGACATTTGGTGAATTAGTAATTTAGCTAGATTGGATACATGAAATTTTTACGGGCCATTTCGCAAAAAAGAAAAGGCGAGTTTTTTTTTCACGAATCCTACCAAAAACTAATCAGCACCATGGTCTCACCCAAGTGACGTACATACCAAATTTTGTGAAATTCGGTCCATTAGTTTTTAGTTAGAGAGGATACATACAATGCACAGACAGACAGACAGACAGACAGACAGACAGACAGACAGACAGACAGACAGACACGCAGACACACACACACAGACATCACGCTAAAAATAGTTTTTTCGTATTCTAGAGGTCTCGAAACGTGTAGATCCGTCGAAAAATCGATTTGTGATTTTCGGTATGATTCCAATACTTTCCCTGTATCGTACCATGTATTGCAGGGTAAGTAAAAATCTAATGTGGGCAGCACAAGACTTTCCCTGCAGGCTTAATTATATCCACGTTCTCTTTATTTTGATTAAATTTAATTGACTTTTAATTCAATTTTTGTTCTCATTTGGTAACTGGACTTATTTTCGAAGATGGCGTAGAGAAAATATGAAAAAACTAAAATATCTCGAGAACGGCTAGCCTTAGTGTAATGGGGTTGATCTTATTTTCTTCGTTAAAAATTACGTATAAAACATGCATTTAATGGATACATCTCAGCATACGTAGTTTTGTATTTTTGATTTTGTTGATTTTTGCGGTCCATTTTGCCAAAAAAGGCAGGTTAATTTTTTTCGAATCATACCAAAATCTAATCAGTACCAGGGTGATCCTCAAGCGACTTATCAACCAAATTTTGTGAAATTTGGTCCAATAGATTTTCAACTAGAATGGATACAAACTTTTGCGGGCCATTTCGCAAAAAAAAGCGGGTTCTTTTATCTCAAATCATACCCAAAACTGATCATCACCAGATTCGCCCACAAGTAACTTACCTACCAAATTTTATGAAATTCGGACAATTAGTTCTTTAGTTAGAGGGGATACAAAATCTGCACAGACAGACAGAGAGACAGACAGAGAGACACACAGACAGACACACAGACACACACACAGACGTCACGCTAAAAATGGTTTTTTCGTATTCTAGAGGTCTCGAAACATGTAGATCCGTCGAAACCTCGAGTTGTGATTTTCGGCATGATTACAATACTTTCCCTATACATTACCATGTATTGCAGGGAAAGTAAAAAGTCATCGCTTGTAGAGCAGTTGATGTGATACAAACTACATTAATTTATACCATACGATAATGTTTTGAGAATAGTTGCAGCTGTTTTGTGAAATTATTGGAGCATTTAATTGCTGTTTCATTATACCTGACAGTTGTTTAGTGATTTTGTGAGGTAGTTATCGAGCTATTGGTGTATATTGTTCCTGTTTACGCTTATTAGTGCTTTTAAATAAAATCGTTATCTAGAAATTTTGACTGATTATTGTAACCTGAGCGTACATCCACGATTCCAGGGGATACGTCGTAAAACTATCTTTAGTGAAAAGACTGCGAGTGTGTCTATTTATCTGTGTGTCTGTTCAATGTATGCATACACGCTGGCTTAAAAACTAATCGACGAAATTTTACAAAATTGGGTAGATAAAGTACTTGTGAATTACCCTGGGGGTAATTAGGTTTCGGTATAATTTGGAAAAATAGAACTGGCATGCTTTGCGAAATGGCCTGCAAAAATCGTTTAACCTTCTGCTCACGGGTGGAACAGCGTCAATGCCAAACGAAGAACTTCTCAAAACTACAGGCATTTGACATACCCTAACCCAAACAATTCGAACCCCTCTTTGCAGACATTGGCGTCCAATGGACGCCAATTGCCTGCAAAGGGGGGGGGGGTTGAACTGTTTGGCATAGGGTATGTCAAATACCTGTCGTTTTGAGAAGTTCTTCGTTTGGCATTGACGCTGTTCCATCCGTAAGCAAAAGGTTAAATCAGAAGTAAAAGACTAAATATGCCAAAATGCATTAGCAAAATGTTTGTTTCATACGCAGTTTTTAACGACAAAACGAACAAGTCTAACTCCGTTGCTCTAAGCCGGACCATTCTCGAGATGTTTTAATTTTGAGGAGGTGAATACATTTTTCACTGTTGTTAAAAAACTGTTTGATGAAATTTCTAAAAATTTAGTAGTTAAGTTCTTTATGGATACCTTTGTTCTGAATAGATTTTGGTATGATTGGGAAAAATAGCACCGACCATTTTTGTCTTTCTTTTTTGTACAAAATGACCACCAAAAATCGTCAAAATCATGAAGTAAATGACTAAAACGCTTGAAATATACTAATTAAATACTTGTTCTTCATCTAATTTTTTAGTTAAAGCAAATATGATTAAATGCATTACTTTAGGATGAAACTGTCTAGTTTTAGTTTTTGAATTTTAAGGAGTTAAAGACTTTTCAAAATACACTAAACTGCCAAAATAAAGCCCGGATGCATTAATGTATCATAAAATAAAAAATATGATATGGGCAGCACATGACTTTCTTTATATAATAAAATAAATTTACTTCTTTTACAGTGAAAAAATGATGTATAAGATTCACCGTACAGTGTTTTTAACGTTGAACTGAACATTTGACGATTTTCTGGACGATAACATGTTATAACTCTGGATGATAACTTATATGTCGCGATTAACTCATATATAACTCTAAATAAACACATAAATATTAATAGCATTCTCAATAAGCATTGTAGTCCATATATTAAAATATTTTAATAATTAATTCATCAATTTAGCGTCATTTTCATTAACTTAATGTCATTTTTGTAATTTTAGCGATATTTTTGTCAATCTGTGGCGAAATGTCGCCGAGTTGACGATACTTCGCTATATTATTCGCAAAGATCGCCAAATGTATCACCAAGTATTACAGACAAACAGAGATAAGATCATTTCTTATATTCTAGAAGGTATGTACGTCATATGAAGGAAATCATGATTTGCGAACACTACCTTCCATTTGGCGTCATATTTTATCAATCTGGTGATATTTCCATCACTTTGGCAATATATAAAACAGTCGTATAGTTGGCGACGTCTCGCTAAATTTCTCGCCCGGCGTTACGGATGGCTGGACGGAAAAATAGGTTATTCTTATAATCTTTCCAATATTTCATCAATTAGTCGGCATTTTCACTGATTTAGTGTCATATTTATCAATTTTGCGACATTTTCGTTAATTTGGCGACATTTTAAAAAGTCGCCATGTTGGCGACATTCCTCCAAGTTCATCGCCAAAATTTCTCCAAGCATTATGGATGGAGAAACAGTTTATTCTTATAGATAAATGACTATTTGCGGCTGAATTTAAAACTATTACCCAAAGAATCTTTTCTCGTGGATGGAACGAGCTAGATCCACGAGAATGATGTCACCAGATTTATCATAATATGACATATGAAATCGCATAATATGACATATGAAAAGTGAACATATTTCACAAGAGTTCATTTTTTTATTTTATGTGATTTTTTGATAAATTTATTTGAAAAATGTGCAATATCTCGAGAGCGGTTCATGCTAGCGTTCTAAAGTTCCAGTCAATTGCTTTCGACTGAAAAATTACATAAGAAATGATTATTTGCGTAAGTTTAAAGGTTTTGAATTTTTGATGATTTTTTCAATATTTTATTCGAAAATTTAGGGGTTTTGAACAATCGACTAAGTATAAAAACAATAGGCTTCCAGTATTTATGGATCGTAATTTTTGTGCCAAATTTCGTTCGAATCACTATTTGTTCCCGAGTTATCATCTCCACAGAGTACACACATATACATACACAGACAGACATCATCTCAGAAATGTTTGATTCGTGTTCAGGGATGCTTGAAACGTGCTGTCTCGTCGAAACCTTGGATTCGAAGTTTCGACCACCTCACAATACTTTCTTTATACATTATAGCATGTATATAAAGAAAGTAAAAAAAGTGAAGAGAATAAATAAGCGTCTTGTAATAACGATAACGCCATCGCATTTCTTTAATGATACACCCGTTTAGAACAACAAATTAAAAAAAAATCTGCTCTGTTCAAATGTAAATCCAAAGAGTGTTGAATGGAAAATCTACAGTAATTTAAATTTTAATTTAATTGCTAAATTGCGCCTAATACAGTTATAAGCGTAATTACTTTCCTTATATACGTAGTGTAATGTATTAAGGAAAGTATTGCGGCAGCAAAGACATCTATCAAAGATGCCACACCGCCAAAACCCGAATTATAAGAACAGAGGAGGAGCTAGCTTTTGCTCAGTGATTATAATGTCGGTCTACAATGCATCAGGCCTCTGGTTCGGGACCACGGCGACGCCCAATCGCCACAATGATGACTGGACGTTTGAAAGACGCAACCTTCTCCAACGACTTCGCCTCTCAGCACGAGATGGCAGCACCACAAGGAGTCAGAAGCCTTGACACTCCCTTCCTGGTTGACCACGACTGCCCGTCACGCCGAGGCACCACGCCTCCCGGCCCTGACGTCACGCCGAGGCGACACGCCTCTCGGCCTCCTCATCAGCGAGGGGAGTGTGCGGCAGCAAAAGACATCTATCAAAGATGCCACACGAGCCAAATCCGAATTATAAGAACAGAGGAGGAGCTAGCTTTTGCTCAGTGATTATAATGTCGGTCTACGGTGCATCAGGTCCCTGGTTCGGGACCACGGCGACGCCCAATCGCCACAATGATGACTGGACGTTTGAAAGACGCAACCTTCTCCAACGACTTCGCCTCTCAGCACGAGATGGCAGCACCACAATTAGTCAGAAGCCTTGACACTCCCTTCCTGGTTGACCACAACTGTCCGTCACGCCGAGGCAACACGCCTCCCGGCCCTGACGTCACGCCGAGGCGACACGCCTCTCGGCCTCCTCATCAGCGAGGGGAGTGTGCGGCAGCAAAGACATCTATCAAAGATGCCACACCGCCAAAACCCGAATTATAAGAACAGAGGAGGAGCTAGCTTTTGCTCAGTGATTATAATGTCGGTCTACAATGCATCAGGCCTCTGGTTCGGGGCCCGGCGACGCTCAATCGCCACAGTATTGTGACGAAGTCGGAAATTCGAATTAGGGTTTTCGACGGGAGAGCACGTTTCAAGCATCCCTGAACACGAATCGAGAGTTTTAGAGGTGATGTCTGTGTGTGTATGTAAGTGTGTCTGTGTGTGTGTCAGTGAGTCTGTGGAGACGACATCTCATGAACGAATAGGTTTGAACGAAATTTGATGCAAAAATTACAATCCGTGAATACTGGAAGCCTATTGTTTTAAACGCAATTGAATGTTCAGAACCCTACTAAATCTTTGAGTGAAATTTTGCAAAAATATTCAAAAAATCAAAACCTTTAATAAATTTACGCAAATAGTTGTTGCTTGCTTAATGTTTCACTAGAAAACGATTGCCACAAACTTTAGAACGTATAGCATGCATCGTTTTCGAGAGTTGCAAATTTTTCAGATAAATTTATCAAAAAATCACATAAAATAAAAACAAGAAAGATCAATCAGGCATAAAGCATTGATTATGAAACACTTTCCAACTTCAATGCAATTTTATTTAAACATCTCTAAAATGCGATACATTCTTCGGTAAAATTTTTAAAATTATCACAATACTACATTAATTTATTATATTTGAAAACATAAAACTTCATCGAAAAAAATGAACTTCATTCAAATGACGGCATTGAAATATAAATTGCCTGGTTTAAACATCTCTAAAATGCGATACATTCCTCGGTAATATTTTTAAAATTATCATAATACTACAATAATTTATTATATTTGAAAACTTCATTGAAAAGAAATGAACTTTATTCAAATGACGTCATCGCAATATAAATCGCCTCTATATAAAAGAAGCATTTCTTTCATAAACTGTTTTCCATTCCTTTCATTCATCACAATACCATAATAATTTATTTTTTTTTAAACTTAAAACCATGGTGGTACAAGTAATTTAACTCCATGCTTAAAACTTCTGATTTCCGCCGAAACTAAAATTCTGATTTCCGTCATATGATAGCATATATTCTTGTATATAAGAAATGCTCTTTTCTCCGTTTGTCTTTAACACTTGGTGATGTATTTGGTAAACTTGTCGAATAATCTAACAGCGAATTGCCAATTTGGCAGTATTTCGCCCCAGATTGACGGAAATTTTGTCAAAATAACAGAATGACGATAAATTATCGAAAATAACTCCTAATTGATGAATTAATTATTAAAATATTTTAATATATGGACTATATCGCTTATTGAGGATGCTATCAATATTGATAATTGTTAATTAAGAGTTGTGTGAAATATAAGCTAATTGGATACTCTGAAATAGTATTACATGTTGTCATCCGGAAATGCGTCCATTGCTCAATTCAACGTTAAAAACATTGTGCCCTGGATCTTATACATTATTTTTTTACTGTAAAAGGAGTAAATCTATTTCATTATATGAGGAAAGTCATGTGCTGCCCACATCAAATTTTTTTGTATTCGAAAAAGGGTTTAATGATGCATTTTGATTCTGACGAATTTGTATGATTGGTCTATAGTAAGTTTATTTCCTGCGAAATTTTGAAATGTACTACGTGATCAAAGTGAAAATTTTAGTGATGATTCGTAAAATTGTGAAAAATTAGAATATTATGTCACGGATCCCGCTCAGAACTTGTTGGAAAAGAGTTCTTCGATCTTTCAGGTGGTGTTAAGAGTAAGAGTCCGTGATATTAATTTTGGTCGCTAAGCAACTGATTTGTATGAAAATCGGGGAAATTCTATTTCAACATTAAATAACTGAAAAACTAATTTTAATTGAAAACAAAATCTCGTCGAAGTGCATCGTCGCGTGAGCTCAGGTTCCCCTATACAGGTTGTCAAGGAAAGTCATGGATCAAGCCAATAATTGGAGAAGTATTAGAATTAACGTGTATTTTTTTACTAGAAAGTATGACCGTCATATGACGGAATTAAAAATATGGAAGGCATTGGCTCGGGACTGCCAACCTTGCACAAGGCATTGGTGTAGGCAACATATAAGTCCGCTGCGTATTTGCAAATAGTTGGACATATCAGCTCGAGAAAGCACGCTCAGGTGCTTGACAGTGCATATTGGCTACGGCGTACGCAGAGACACCTGGTCGATTAAAATATTATTGTTTTTGAGTTTTTTGAATTTGTTTTATAAGTTTGGACAGTTTAAATGTCCGTCCAATAATAATTTTTATCTTTGTACACAATCACTTTATCTATTTTTATCCATATGCACTGTCACTATCTAGTTCTATCTATATTTACAATTACTTTATCTATTTTTATATATATGTACACAATCACTTTATATATTTTTAACTATGTACACAATCACTCTAACTATATTTATCTATGTACACAATCACTAGAGTGTGTGTGTTGTACTTATGATATAGACTTCATTAACTTCCAGGTCACTGATGACTTTTTTTAATTCTTGCCTGT
>OX578139.1:64316602-64561602 GCA_951213105.1 Amaurobius ferox
AAATATTATTATAAAAATACCCTTCAGTCACACTTATTTAATAATCATATCTATAATTTACATAAAACTAACCTTAAAATCTTATACAATAGAATATCAGCCAAATATAAGCAAATCCATCTAAAAAATAGTTGTAATAACATTCCATATATTGTTTTAGTACCCAAGTTTCATAAATCCCCTGTTGCTTTTCGAACCATTACCAGTGGGCATAATTCTTACATTACTAATGCTGGAAAATTATTATTAAAGATACTACATGAAGTATCCTCGTCAGATGAAATCTCAAATAATTGTCATATTGTAAAAAACAGTTTTGAAGTAGATAAGAAATTGAAAACTCTTACTAATATTCGTAGAATTTATACCTTTGATTTCAAAGATTTGTTTAATAATATTAATATAAATGATCTGTATAGAATTATTTTAGGAATTTTTGAAAAATATAATATCAACCTAAAATATTCAAATTTTCTTTTTAAAAAATTACTTAACTTCACTCTTTATGAGAATTATATTCAACATGGTGGTACTATTTTTAAACAACAGGTTGGTATCCCACAAGGGGGGTGTGCCTCATCATTGTTAGCTAATCTGTATTTATTCTTCTATGAAAAAAACATTAATCCAAGCTTGCATAATATGCACATGTTTAGATATATAGATGACATTTTATGTGTATCCCCAAATAATAATATCCCTATAGTATTAAACTTTTATCCAAAAAATTTACAATTAAATGCAAGTAATAATGACACTAATGTTGCAAACTTTTTAGATTTAAATTTAAATTTACAAAATTGTAATATGGTTATAAACTTGTATGATAAAAGACAGGATTTTAAATTTAATACATCAAAAATTCAACATTTTGACTCTTGTCTGCATATATCTGTATTTAGAAATATTATAATAAACCAGGCTCTTAGAATCAATAAAATTTGTGATGAATATTATAAATTAGCGCACTTTATGGAATTATTGAGTACAGCGACTAATAATGCATATCCCCCCAATTTTGTTATTAAAATTATCAACTCAGTGTATCAAATTTCACTCGATAACATCCTAGAAAACATTCCCATTTTTAGTGACTAACATACAGGAGAGAGAGAGAGAGAGGGAAAAAAAAAAAATAAAAAAAAATAAAAATAAATAAAATAAAATAAAAAATAAATAAATATATATATATATATATATATATATATATATATATATATATATATGTTTGTATGTTATATATAGTTATTTATTAATTATATAAATAAATAAAAATGAAAAATAATAAACTAAGTCAAAAACATTAGAAAAATCAAAAAATCGGAAAATAAGATGCATTAACATTAATGTTTTGAATTTTATTTTCGCAAAAAAATGTAACTTTTGTCAGTATTGAAACTACGTTTTGTGCGCCCTTATAATGGTGTATTGTGGCATTCTCGATTATCCAGTTTTCTTATGAATTCTTGTTTAGTAGGAATTTTCATCTATGATTCATATTCATATTCTGTTCTGCATGTTTGGGAAGTTGTATTCTGAATTGCTTGTCCAGTCTTCAGCTTAGACTCACTGGACGGGTTTGGGATTATTTCCGTGAACGTTCGTATTGCCTCCCTGGTAGAATTTCGACTTGTTCATTCCGGTGCTTCTAGATTAAGTTGTTGAGGTTGATCGTGTATACACGTGGTAGAAGAGGAATGATTCATGCCGCATGGTAATACAATTTTCTTAATGTATCCTTTTTTCATTTTTTGATGCCTGTAGTCTGAGTTTAAGCATTTATAGTAATGTACTATTGCTTAATCTGAAACAGGCATTTGTCTGGGTTAATTAGAATTAAATACTCAGACCTGAAGAGGAATTTAATTCTGATTAATCATCGAATTTGGGAAGGTTCTGTTCTTTTCTCTTATCGGCATTATGGCCGTGAATTTGCTTCTATGGTGATGTTAATATTACTTGAATTGTATTTTTATTTTTTTTTTATTTTTACATTATTCTTATTATTACATTTCAAATATATATATATATATATATATATATATATATATATATATATATATATATATATATATATATACATATATATATATATATATATATATGTATACATATATATATGTATACATATATATATATATATATTTATATATATATATATATGTATACATATATATATGTATACATATATATATATATTTATATATACTACATACACTCTAACTTTGGATTTAATAATTTATATTTATATATATATATATATATATATATATATATATATATATATATATATATATGTATACATATATATATGTATACACATATATATATATATATATATATATATATATATATATATATATATATATATATATATATATATGTATACATATATATATGTACACACATATATATATATATATATATATATATATGTACTCGTCGAAAGTGAAATTGCATTACCATGAAGGAATGAACGCAGCCATACGAAAGTAGCCATCACAGTACCGGTAGAAAAGAGAATCAAATGATTAAGTTTTCGCACTTATCAGGTCACGTGACGCCCAGTTTCAGGTGATAAAGACCAGAAGACGGCATGTCACGTAAATGATATCAGCGACGATATTTGCAGCAGCCGAACATTCGAAAAAGTAAAGAAGCGATGCCTCGAACATGTCAGCGATCTGTATAGAAGCAGTTGACGACTATGGAATGAGTCCGTATTCTGGATCTGTGTGACGTGGGTTTGTCGATGCGTGCAATTGCCACGCGTGTTGGGCACGACGTAAGTATCATCCAGCGATGTGTGACAGGATGGACGACTAAATAGAGAACACGCTAAAGCGTGAATGGATCGAACAAGTGCACGAGAGAGCACACAGACCGACAGATTCGCCGAACGACTCATCTAGACCCGTTCACAACGGCAAGTGACATCCGAAACAGCCTGCCACCATCAACGGTTGCACCTGCGTACAACCAAATCATCCGCAACAGGTTGCATGAAGTACATCTGCGCGCACTGCGGCCATTCACTTGGGTGCCATTAAGCGTTCAACCCAGGGATGTACGTCTGGCATGGTGTCCTCGTTATCTCAACTGAACCAATGAATGGCATCGGGTATTGTTTACGGATGAATCTCGCTTCTGCCTGTCGAGGAATGACAGCTGTCGACGGGTGTGGCGCCTTCCTGGGGAACGCCACTTGCAAGCTCATATCACCGAGCGTCACACCAGCTCCACACAGGGCATCATGGTTTGGGGTGGTATCATGTTCAATCAGTGGACAGGTCTGGTACACATTACAGGTAATCTGACAGCTGACCGGTACGTCACACACGCTGTGTTGCCTGTGGTTTGGCCACTGGTGCAGGCCGTTCACGACACGGTCTTCCAGCAAGACAGTGCCACACTGCACGGTAAACTCTCAATAGCCTGAATGGAATTCACATCTTTCTTGGCTGGCAGCCTCGCCGTATCTATCTCCCATTGAATACGTATGAACACTTATCGGACGTCAGGTGCACCGGAGACCACTTGTATATACCGCAGACGAATTGCGTGCCGCAGTTCACTCTGTTTGGCAAGGATTACCTCAAGAAACCATTAATAGCTTCATCGATAGAATGCCTCGTCGTTTAGCGGCCTGTATAGCTGTTGTGGAGGTCACATTCTTTACTGAATAAACAGGTTTCGTTTGTATATTTTTGTTTGTTCTTTTAATCCCTTACATAAAACTCTCTCTTATACCGGTACTATGATTTGCATTTGGGTACGTGCATTTCTTCATGGTGTTGTAATTTTACTTTTGACGAGTAGACATTATATATATATATATATATATATATTATATATATATATATATATGTAGTCATAAGAAAATTACATATTGGGTTCTGTTTTGATTTCAACAGATACTTATACACGTATTACGTCAACTAAACGATAACGAGCTTATATACCCATTGTAAACAGTTCTGAAAAAGAAAACACATAATTCGTGCAGATCTTAGCTAATCGACAGAATTCGAAAAGTTTTTAGTACTCGATAAATTGCTGATATTTCATCCAACTCTTCGTCAAGGTCAAGCGATCCAAACCTTCACATTAGAACAATGGTTTTGTGTTACGAATTCGTAACACTATGTTATCACTTCTGTTGCATATTTCTGTTTCTCCTCCGTCACATTTCTCTCCTGATTCACCGATTTATTTGATCTTTCTCCATACCCAGCGCCATAAGATGTTTCACATCATTAACAAAACTAACTGCTATGTTAGCGAGTTTCCATGTAAAGGATTATCTTAAATTACCTCACATTCTCTCTCTCTATGTAATAGGACCAACCAGTTGGACTCTAATTGTAGACGATCAGATTTAATGGGATCAGACAGCAAGTAAAACAAAAAATGTAGTTCTTTTTTCTACACCTATTCGCATGTAATTTAATGGTATGAAAAACGTATTTATTAAATTATTGTATGGAACTTATGTATGAAAGACAACGACATACTAAATGGAATGTCTCGCTACTCCGTTTCTGGAGTTATTCTCCAAACACGAGTATATTCCTATGGGGGATCCAGGACGAGCTGGACCAGTGAAGTTCAAAATGCAGGAAATTAAAACTTTCTACGAAAGGCAGCGAAACGTCAAATATAAGTTTACGAGCTTCTGTGGATATCCAGTTATTCGCAAAATAGAATATGTTCTTATGGCGAATCCAGGACGGGCTGGCGCAGTAAGGTTAAAATCCAGAAAATGAGAAGATACCACGATAGACAGCGATATGCCAAATTAGTGTTCTAGCTTCTTTAGATCTCTAAATATTCCCGAAAAATGAGTATGTTCTTATGGCGTATCCAAGGCAGGCTGGCACAATAAGGCTCAAAATTCAGAAAATTAAAATATACCAGGAAAGACAGCGATATGCCAAATATGAGTTTTCAAGCTTCTTTAGATTGCGAGTTATTCCTGAAAACGAGTGTGTTATTACGGCGGGCCCAGGACGAGCTAGACAGATAAGGAATTTACATATACAGCATTTACATATACAACAGAAGGACATACTAAATGTGGACTTTCTAGCTGTTCTAGTTCTCCAGTTATTTCTCCAAATATGAGTACATTCCCATGGCGTGTCCAGAACGGGCTAGTCCGATAAGGATCAAAACCAAAAGAAATAAAATAATAAAATGTACCACAAAAAACAACCATATAGCAATTTTTAGGGCCCTAAAGATTTGAATCACGCTGGCAAACACCTAATCAAGTTAAATAAAATGTTGCAATAATAACAATAAACTTGAACAAGGAATCAAACCCGTGACTCTCGAATTGCACATGTTACTACACCCTTCCAGCTTTTACATCCTTAGGTTGGTGGTAGGGGAAGGAGGGTACGGTCCCTGTGGATGCCTCCTCCACTGGGTTCCGGTCTAAATTGGGTGGCACTTCCCGGCCGTCCAAACAGTTACCTTACATCTTTCTGGTAGGTCGGACGGTCTGGGTCTCAACAACAACAACCCTTAGGTTACTTTGTACACATTTATGTAATTTACATAAAATATTTTTTCAAAACAGGATGGCATAAAAACTTACTTTAGAACTAACTGCCGTTCTAATTTTCAAAGTGTGCTTACATGTTTACTGAAAGATATAAATTTTTAATGCACTTTATATTTTAATGCATGCAAGCGGCATTTACATAATGAATTTGTTGCTGATCCATACACGAGAATCATGTCACGAAACTTACAAACAATGCCCTGCACGAATGCAAATTAAGTGATGTAAATACGCAGAATTTTTAATAATATTTAGCCGTTTGTGGCAACAGATGAACTACAACCGTGAAACGAAGGATTCGACTATCACACGGAAACTATCACAACTATCAGAAGGATTTAACTATCACATAATTAAAAGGAATATTTTCGATTTAAGAATACACATTTAAGTAAAAGACGCTATATAACTGGTTGTGTGTGTTCTACAGAAAATCGCGTTTATCCATCATTAAGTTTCTCATCTTCAACAACACGCACCTCTTCTTTATTGGAAATATGTAACCAGGCCAAATCGAATTTACGTTCGAATAATGTTTCCATTACTTTTTACGTTATTTGCCAGTATGAAATAAACGGAATTGTTTATTGCCGATAACGAATTTCCTGTGGAGAACAGAAATGATTCTTCATGTTTTTAATCACATTACTTTTCTTACATTCCTAATATAGCGTTCCTAGTAAAGTCCTTAAACAGCATAGTAACTTTGTAGAGAAAGGTTCTCGAGTATATATGTGAGGGCTATCTATAGTAAAAGAAATATCCAATAGAATTAAAGTAATTTCAGCGCCCCTAGCGCATAATTTAAAAAGTTAGGTCACGATCTCAAAAACAAAGCGAAATAGAAGCAAAAATGGCGAATTACAAAATGTAGAGCATTGAACAATGAGTATAAATCATCCTTAAAACTGTTACATAAGCCATTTATGTCACACAGTATGATTATTAGCTAACTGATGTCCAATTCAGGAATGCTAAAATATACAGAATTTACATGTACAAGGATCTACTCTACAGTCTGTTCAGAAATCTATTCTACTGTCTGTTCAGAAATCTACTCTCTGTTCAAAATGGCTTCCATTAGGAACCATGCGCATTTGAATATGAGAAAGAATTTTATTGTATGTTTTGACGAACATTGCAGGTGCCACCGTGTTAACAGGTCCGGGTGATGCGGGACCCAGACATGTACTTTTTGTATTCTATATACTCACTTCGTGAGTTCCTGGTATCGATTTATACTCATTACTTTAATTCTATTGGGTCTTTCACAATTATTTTAATGCTATTGGGTCTTTTTCAATTACTTTAATTCTATTGGGTCTTCATTGGACAAAGCTCTACTATTCTGCAATTTGTTTTTTGTCTATCTCGTTTTGTTGCCGGGTTCGATAAACTTTCTTAATTCTCCACTAGAGGCTCTATAATCACTTTTATTCAATCGGGTTTGGTGATTTTACTTTAGATAGATCAAACGTGTACATTCACGGGCCTTTCCATACAAAGTTGATGGGGTGATTAAGAGCTTTATTAGGAACCTAGTGTAATAAATAGAGAAATTATTGTAATGTAGTCAAAATTTCAAATTCGGATTTTCGACAGCTAAGACGAGACATTTTCGAAATTTCCTCATAATACCTGAACTTGAATAGGCGTTTTTAAAGTGTATATATATATGTCTGTAGGTGTGTGTGTGTGTCTGTAGGTGTATGTGTCCATCAGGACCGTATTTAACTATTTACGCATAAAATAAATAAGCTGCAGCTTAGTGGGCCTCACATACCAATGGGTCTTACATGGCTTCTTAAAAGAACAAAACCAGGAATAATAAATAAATAAACTTGTAATGTACATTGTTTTTGTTCCGCTACCGTGTATAAAATAGTACTATGTGAAACACGGCGATTTAAAGAAAACACACTATACAGGGTGCATGGTATAAGTTGTAATATAGTTATAAGTTGTAATATATAATTGTAAGCAGGTCAAATAAGTTTTGAATGATGGTGGCTAAGGCTATGAAAGTGAGGTATCGGTATAGGAAAGGGAATATGCGCTGGAAGATGAAACTAACGGCAGTGCCCTTAGTGGTAAAAATGGGAAGTTAGCACTGCTATCTTGGACACTATGAGAGATACATAAAAAATGCCAATTAGAAATTTGTCGATCATTATCGAATTAATAAGACATTACATGTTTTAGAAAGCAATGGAGTAATTAAAACGCTCTAAGCGTTACTTAGTATTATGTGCAAGTGCTAGCCGTTTCTCGTCCTCCTTTATAGCCACTCATGACTGTACGTTAGACTGTACGTCATGTAAAGAGCCCATTTGTATTATTAAATGAAATGACGTTTCTACGCAATGTTCTGCAACTTTCTAAGTCAATTTTTTCTGTATCTTTCACAGTTTCCGAGATAGAAGTGCCGATTGCAAATTTTGCCGCTAGTGGGCACAGTCATGAATATCATCTTGGCCAGCTGACTATATCGAAACTTCACTTCCATAGCTCTAGCTACCATCGTGCAAAACTTATTTTACTTACAACTTTCAGTAACTCTAGATGGCAAAGAGTGTATGTGTTTCCTGATGATTTTTCACATTATTTGCCTCCTATCCATTGTTATTCATTCTATTTAACGATTTGATAATAATGATTGAATCCACCGCGGCAAATTATTTTAAAATGAAAGACACCACGACTATAAATGCGATTAGTGAATGGGCAAATGACTAGAAGTCTGACATTCAAGCAAGAAACAAACCAAGTTTATCATGTTCTCATACTATAACAAAATCACCCATTATTAAAATGAGCATCCAGAGAATCAGAATACTGAAAGTACTTAAGTTCCTGGAACTACTTGAACTATTTCCAGATTCAACGTGGATTCCATATTTAACAATGGTTAAGGAAAAAGTTAATAAGTTCCACTTTCAACTTGCTAGGTTTGCGAGAACCACAGCGCCCAAGGGTTCTAAAAGAAATAAATCTATTTGCGTGCAATTGAAAAATTGATCAGTTATGGCTGCACCACAGTGTCGTCTGAAGACGCCGAACAGGAAAGGAGACTTCTGTTTATATAGAGAATACTCCTTATTAATATTACTGGGCGTCATACGGAGTAGGATTCAAAAGTTCCCTGACTGAGTCTATAACTTAAAAATATTATCAAAAATGCTGAAACACATCCTACTTCGAAATAAGACCCTTGCGCAAAAACACACTTTTGCCATCGCTTGTAAAGGTCATCGAAACACTTCTGGAATCCATTTTTAGCCATGTCCTTTAATTCAGCCTGCGATGCACTTTTAACTTCATCTGAAATCGATTGAAATCGACAACCCTGCAAGCCACTTACCAGTTCAGGAAATAGGCTGAAGTCGCAGGGGGCGAGACCAGGGGAGTAAGAAGGATGTGGCAAAAGAGTTGTTTGCGTTTTCGCAAGAAAGTTAGCGACGAGGAGGGATCGGTGAGCAGGAGCATTGTCATGCAAAAGCACCCATGATCTGACCCCTTTTGGTCTTCGGTTAACATGCGGGAAACGATGTGTTGACGCATCCTATGCATGTTAAGATCCGTTGACATGGGACCTCGGATATACTGACTGATTATGCTATTTCCGCTATTGTTTGCTTACTGTACCCACATGCTGTCGTAGAAACCTGTTTTCAGCGGTGCGGGAAATCTGCGGCCGGCCAACGCGCTCGTCGTCATCGGCACTTTCCCTGCCTTCTCTGAAACATCGATACCACTCAAAAGCTTGCGTTCGCGATAATGTATCACTGCCGTACACATGCTCCAACATTTCGTAAACCTCCGTAGCACTCTTTCCCAAGCGAACACAAAATTTGATATTAATTCTCTGCTGAACAAACGCCATTTCTTTCAATCGCTGGTTACTAAGTGCATCCGTCTACAAAATACGACGCCGCGGCGAGCCACCGACTACGTGATTTGGGTTAAACCACTTTTATGTGCTTATGTAACCTATGAGAATAATGTTATTACTAGAAATAAACTTTTAGACTCAATAATGAAACTATAGTTTTTATTGAAGAACTTAATGAAATTTATCTAGCTCTGCATTTTTTTGAAGACAAGAATTTTGGTGAAGTTCATATTTATAATGACTTTCGTTCCACATTTCAGGCGCTATCAACGTTTGAAGATTGGAAGGTAGAAAAACCCATCCTTAATCGTAATGGGCTGGTTAATTCTAATTGGATTAAGACCCATATTGTTCTACAGAAAAATGAAATGGCGGAAGAAGTTTTGGCTAAAGAAGCAACCAATAAGAAGGAAATTGACCCCTACTGTTTAATTACTAAAATCCAGATAAGCAATTTCTGCACTAACAATTTGCTGTTAGAATTGCAGGATCAATTTAAGAGATTCTCCAAGGGGAAGATAATTGCACAACTTTATTCCTAAAGTAAACAAGAAAAGGTGCCTTGGGAGCTTTTGCATCAACCAACGGCTCACAAATCATGGGGTTTTCAAAATGCATCAAAACTGATTTTTTGATTAAAGAAGTTTTGAAATAAAGTTTGTAACTATGATCAAGCAATTGGTTCAATGCAGCATTGCATCTATGAATGGGACATTTGGAAGAGTATTAGGGACGATTTGTTCCCAGCCAATTATAGGTAAATAAACACTGTGAATCTTATAAATTCTGAATCCGCAAAATGGGGTATTTGCTCTATTATTTCTAAATTTTTAGAATTAGAAATACATTGAAATAGATACAAAAAAAATTTGTAAATATTGTAAAAGTTACTGTAAAATATTTTAATAATGTTGCAAATATGGTAAATACTGTTAATATTGTTTGTTTATTATAAATTATGTTGTATTTGTTTCTATTCAGAAAACAGGGATCTTGCCTATGTTGATAATTTCATGTTATCCAGAAGCCGCTATGTCCCGACCCCAAAATGTGCTTGGTGGCTCACTGTGTTATCGTGCCCAAATACCCTACTTTTCAAATGGCGAGTTCCGTTCTCCGGTCTCTTCCTTGCGGTCTCATGTGGTCAAGATATGTGATATTAGTAATGCTCTTCTCCGATGATTGTAAGAGGTGTTTTATTTCGTTAAACCAAAAGTGTTGGTTTCGTTTGTAATTTATTTTACTCAAATGAAATTGTTAGGGCTGTTAGACGAGGAGTCCCAAATGAGCGGTATGGTGTCTTGCCTTTGCCCTGGTGGATTCTTTGTAGGTGTCCGCCCGACTGTGTGTGTGTCGCGGGTGGCGTCGCTGTGGTGACCAGGTGTGTCAGTCCTTGGGGTATTTAGTAGGCTCCCGTGGGTGGTGGCTCTATGGCTTCCCCTCGGGCGAGAGGATGTGCTGGATGGTATAGGATTGCTGTCGCAACTGCAAATTATCTTCTCCGTATGCCTTGTTCTGTTCCACCTTCCCTCCTCACAACATTTTTTTCTTCATTACTTGCTTCTTATATATATATATATATATATATATATATATATATATAAGTCCAAGTAGAAATAGTTTATAGATTGAATCTATCTATTTCTTCAGAAACATACATTTTTGTGTTAGCTTCTACAAAAAACTTGGACATGATTAGATTTTTGTAGAGGTTAACAATTCATGATTTAGGCTTAGAGCCTCGTCCACGTGTATGGCGTTTGTGCTTGATTTCGTTTGTTATACTTATTTCGACTCCATACCTTTGTATTATATATTTTTCATTGATTTGTTGATTCGATATTTATTTTATTTATTTTTTTCCATTTGCTTGAGGATTAGTTGATTTTCTTTTGTTTTGTAAGCCAGTTAGATAGCTGAATTTAGTTTTTTTTGTTTCCATACCTCTTAATTTGGTTGATTTTCCGTAACTTGATAGCTTGTGTTTTGTATTTTTTATCCATCTGATTGATGATTTGCTGTATTATATTTTATTCTGTGGGTGTTTTAAAAGTTAGGTTCATCGTGTTACATCTTCTTACTTTTCGTTCATTGGATTTTCAAACTTCTATTATATATATATATATATATATATATATATATATATATATATATATATATATATATATATATATATATATATATATATATATATATATATATACAGAAGGTCGTTCGCACTTTATGAAAACGATTTTGCATTTATGTTTCTCGTTAGCATTTTGAGATAAAGACTGGGAATTTTCAATATACTGCTACTGTTTTGTTTTGATTGGAATGTAGAACAAAAGATTTATTTTCGAAATGGCTCCTGAATTTGATAGATGGTTCGAAGGCTAGGTAAATGCGCTTTCCGAGGAAAAATATTCGTATCAACAAATTGTAAAGCAGTGTAAAAATCGAGGCAATTGCATTTCAAAGAAAGATATTTTTAATACATTAAACTTGTAAGTGAAAAAGCTTCTAGCTGAAAGTCAAAATGAAAAAATGGCCGCAAAATCGGATGTGTGTATGTATATGTATATGTGTGTGTGTGTATATGTGTGTGTGTGTATATAATTCGTAGTATAAAATATATAGGCGTGTCAACAGCATCATAAAAAGAGAAACCCCGAGTTCACACCAGCTCCGCAAAACAGCTAATCGACTTACTTCTCCCATCTTCAAATTATTAAAACCGTCGTTCTGAGACAATCAAATCCCAGAACACCAACCAACGTGCTCGGCAAAAAACACCACTCTTGTACTTTCACTCTAACATAGTACTACACATACAGACCCAGAGAGGACCGATGAAAAAATTCGGCCAAATGCGCACGCGATATACTCAGTACCTGTGTCGCCAGCGTTAGGTAGAAATGAGATCAATAAGGCCGGGCAGCCCTCGCTTGCGCTGGGGCTTTCGATACGCCACTGCTTGCCTGCAGCATGGCGAAAGAAGAGGCGCTGGAATAAGGGGTCCTGGATTCCCGGACGGAGCGCGTGCTGTCCGGCAACGTCAATGGTAAGTTGGGAGCTCCTTTGTCAGGGTAGAACTTGTGTGATCTATTGTGGGTCTTGTTGATTTGTGGAAGAGTTTTTTACACAGTACTTAGAAGAGTTCTTGTTGTGTGATCCTATTGAATTTGTGAAATTTCGTAAATTCAGTGGAATACGGGTCAAATTTCTTTGGAGTGAGTTTTTGTGCATTGAACTTTTCTTTATTACGAACGATGTTTTTACGTTCGAAAAAATATTGTGTGACATGTTTTATTTAGTATAACGAAATAATTCGCATGATTCTATGAATATCGTTATTAGCTGATTTGTGAGGATGAGTCACATGTATTAAAATTAGATATATGTATAAGGTGTGTAAATCTTATTTATGTACAGGGTGATAGAAACAGGTTACATGCACCCAATTTTAAAATATTTTATCGAGAAATTGAAATAATAGAATTTCTTTTAAAGTTAGGTGGCCCTAAAATATACAAAGAGATCGTCAGTTGTTTAATTCTAACGTTTTTGAGGTGTATTTGTGAGTATGTGCGTGTGGGTGTCTTAGTGCGTGTGTTTGTGTATGCGTGTGTGCTTGTGTGTGGCTTAGTGTGTGTTAATAGGCGTGTGTTAGTGTGTGTCTTAGTGGGTGTATGTGTGTTAGTATGTGTCTTAGCATGAGTGTCTTAGTGTGCGTGTGTGTGTCTTATTATGTGTGGGTCCATGAGTCTATGAAAACGATATCTCACGAACAAATGCAGCTTTTCGAATGCAATTTGGTAAGATTAATACAATCCTTAAATACTGGAACCTTGTTGATTTTAAACGCGATTGAGTATTTGAAAGACCCCGAAATTTTTGAAAGAATTTTTCAAAAATCCATAACAGAATCAGGACATTCAATAATGTTAAATAATCATTTTTTTGCGTACTTTTTTATCCTAAAGCGAATAAAACAAATTTTAGAACGCTATCTTGAACCGTTCTCGAGATATTGCACATTTTAAAAATAAATATGCCTAAAAATACATAAAAATGATCAGTAGTCAGTATCATCAAATATATAACACTTGGAGTAAAAAATTGACGACTAATTTAGTGAAACATCGCCAACTTGACGACTTTTTAATGTGGCCATATTGACGAAAATATCATCTCATTGGCAAAATTGAAGTTAAAGTTACGAAACTGGCGCCAAATTGATGAAATTATAGTTAGCATATTTTAATAAAATGGAGTATATTGCTTAACAGATGTTAGAAATATTTCCAATTGTCAAGCTAGATTTGCGCAAAATATAAGGTAATTGGGTATATCAAAATAATTTTGCATGTTATCATCCAGAAAAGCGCCAAATGACAGTGTACTTTTCAACGTTAATTTCATTGTGCCGTGGATCTTATCCTTCAGTATTTCGGGAAAGTACTTGTATTAGGGAGGGAAAGTGATGTGATGCCTATATGAGATTGCTTTTTCAATGGGAAACAACAATTCCCGAAATAATTATAGTAGTAAATAGTATTTGGAAGATTCTAAAGAATAACACTTTGCAATAAAAGTCTTTATTTGATCACATTGAGAGATGTTAAAATCACACAAAATGTTAAAATCACAATAAAATCAGAGAGCGTTCTGACGTCAGAAGTCCATCATCGGTGGCAATTGCAAAAAAAAAGGGGGGGGGGGTGCATATCTATTATACTCAGTCAAAAATGGCATACTAATAATTGACTCTTATACTCAGTCAAAAATCACAAGCTAAATTTGCTTGCTAATGGTCAGAATACATGTGGAATTTTTTTTTATGAAAAACATTTAATTATAAAAATATTTAATTATAAAAACATTTAATTACAAAAACTTTTAATTACAAAATACACACAGTAGAAGTAAAATACGAATAACTGCTATTGTCTCTGATGATGTACATTTGCATCCGAAAACGCTCTGGTTTTAATGTGATTTTAATGTCTGATTAATATGATCAAATAAAGACTTTTATTAGAAAGTGTTATTCTTCAAAATGATGTTTCAGACGTGTCGCCATACATTTTAGTATATGCGATATTGATAATTTGAATTACGTTCTAAATGTTAATGACATCATAATAATTTTTATTAACACAGATAAGCTGAAGGCACCCATAGCTGTCACTAAACTGTTGCTTAAAAAATATATTTTAAAATAATTTATATGCATAACTTGGGTACTGAATATAAAAAAATGCACCTTTCTACTTTCCTTATATGCATAATGTATAAGGAAAGTATTGTGACGGGGTCGAAAATTCGAATTCGAGTTTTCGAAGGGAGAGTACGTTTCAAGCATCCCTGATCACGAATCGAACATTTTTGAGGTGATGTCTATGTGTGTGTGTGTGTGAAAGTATGTATGTGTGCGTGTGTGTGTGTGAAAGTATGTATGTGTGTGTGTGTGTGTGTCAGTGAGTCTGTGGAGACGATATCTCACGAATGAATAGAGTGATTCGACTGAAATTTGGTACAAAAATCGCAATCCATGAATACTGGAAGCTTACTGTTTTAAGACACAATCGAATGTCCAGAACCCTCCTAAATTTTCGAGTGAAATTTTGAAAAAATCATCAAAAAATCAAAATCTTTAATAAAGTTACGCAAAAAGACATTTCTTATGTAATGTTTCCTTAGAAAACGATTGACATAAATTTTAGAACGCTAGCATGAACCGTTCTCGAAATATTGCACATTTTCCAAATAGATTTATCAAAAGTCCCATAAATTAAAAAAAATATTAACTGTTAAGAAACATGTTCATTTTTCATGTGTAATGTCATACGATAAATTTGCTGACATCATTCTCGTGGATCTAACTCGTTCTATTTACGAGAAAAGATACTTTGAGTAATACTTTTGTATTTGAACGCCAATAGTCATTTATCTGCTATAAGAATAACTTATTTCTTCGTCCATAACGCTTGGCGAGATTCTGGCGACAAATTTAGCGGAATGTCGCCAACTCGGCGACATTTTTAAATGTTGCCAAATTAACGAAAATCTCGCGAATGGATAAAAATGAAGATAAATCAATGAAAATGACGACTAATTTACGGAAATTCAATAAAACTTTGAAAGAATATAAGTATCTCCTATAAGAAAAACCTATTTTTTTAACTGTAAAAGTAGTAAATTCATTGCATTATATAAGGAAAGTCATGTGTTTCCCACATCAGAATTTTTGTATTCTGATAATGATTGTGACACAAGTAGAACGAACCACTATGGAATATTTATGTAAGAAGTCAAGGGAAGATTTACACTATAGATATTTTTCTGTATTATTTACAAACGCTGTGTGCTTCAACGATTTATTTTAATTAAATTATTGCAATTTATTTCATGATATATACATTAGTATATCGTGACTTTATACTCACTTTTCCTGAGGTACTGAGAAAAATTTGTTAATCATTTACATTTGCAAATGGAAACCAAATTAAAATGATATATTTACCGAGCACATATTTTTCATTTATAATATATTTATTAACAAGGCAGCTTTATCAATATGAAACTTATTAACTTATAAAACTTAATTTAATTATTAAATATTTACAGCATATCTTTTTTAAATGGTTGATTTGGGCATTACTTCGTTAGGACAATTAAATGTCATTTCTATATAATACAGCTGAGTATAACTGACTGACTAAATAAGTTTACAGCCTAAATTGCTGAAGGTAGAAACATGAAACTTTGTATGTACGTGAGACTTGACCTAAATGTAGTGAGAAATGTGATCTGTAGTGAGAAAAATGACCTGTAGTGAGAAAAAGGACCTATATTTAGTGAGATTTTGGAATTATGTTCGTAAAATTCATAAATCTCGGAACTTTTGATCTAGCATTCTTTCAGCTATAATTCGAGAATGGCTAGACACATGAAATTCGTTTTCATACCGTCATACGAGAAAAAAATATCCTACATTTTCTTAATTAACTTTAAATTTATAGTTATTGCAGACGAGTTTTCATATTTTATAATTCAATTCTTTTATGCCTTACACTTTTATTTTTTTATGCACTTTTTATGCTAAATTTATAATTACTGCAAACGAGTATTCATATTTTATAATTCAATTTTTTATGCTTTATGTTTTTATTTTTATGCATTTTTTATGCTAAATTTATAGTTACTGCAAATGAACTTTCATATTTTACAATTCAAATTTTTTATGCGGTTTTAATTCCATTTGTGTTTCATAGTAACAGATTTGCATTCCAAATACCGAAATCGTCGGCTGGCTATTCTTTAATCAAATTATAAGAAATAATGTTATAATTAATTGAATTTTAGATTTAAAAGGCCAGAATATGTTATAAAATTAAGGCAACAGTGATCAGAGATGAAATATTGTTTTACATACTGCAATTTCATACTCATTTCGTACTTAATTTCATACTGATTTCATGCTGTTTTACATACTGCAATTTCCATGTTTACAGAGAAATAAAATATGCGCCATATTGAGGCATTATTTGATTGCAATATCCGTGTTTACAGAGATAAAAAATATGCGCCATATTGAGGCATTATTTGAAATGTTGATAGTTAAAACGATGATCAAAGTTACAGTCAATGTAATGAAAAATAGTCGCTATATGATTTTCGTGTTCGTAACATCGTCAGCCCCCTAAGGGGGGGGGGGAGCAGGTTATTCCTCAGAGGGAATACACTGTTAAAATTAGTATCAATTGAAAGATTTTTATTAAGCCCTTTAAAATGAAAGGTGATATGCTATAACTGTGATCATTTGGACCAACGGTAATGTTTTATCAAAATTTTTCTTGTAAAATTAAAAAAAAAACAAGAAAGATCAATCATGCTTAAAGCATTGATTATGAAACACTTTCCAACTTCAATGCAAATTTATTTAAACATGTCTAAAATGCAATACATTACTCGGTAATATTCTAAAACTTATCACAATACTACATTAATTTATTATATTTGAAAACTTAAACCTTCATCGAAAAAAATAAACTTCATTCAAATGACGGCATTGAAATACAAATTTCCTGGTTTAAACATCTCTAAAATGTGATACATTCCTCGGTAATAATTTTAGAATTATCATAATACTACGATAATTTATTATATTTGAAAATTTCATCGAAAACAACTGAAATTCATTCAAATGACGTCATAGAAAAATAACACGCCTGGCTCTGTCTATAAAAGCAGCATTTCATTCATAAATAATTTCCCATTCATGTCATTCATCACAATACTGTAATAATTTATTTTATTTAAAAATTAAGACCATGGAGCTACAAGTAATTAAACTCTATGCGTAAAACTCCATCGGAAAAAATCGTCCTGCTCTTTGTAAAATCAATGAATAATTCATTCATATCAACTATGCAGACTCCATGAACTAAATGATTTTGTGTTAAAGAAATACAGCAATTCTAATACAACTCATTCTACATATTTTGCTGTTTACGTTTTGCATACGTGAAAAGTTGTAGAAATAATCAAATTTGGATGAACATTTAAACTCAAATATATTGTAATTGCGTTGTTTCAGTATGTAGATGCACAGAATTTAAGCGAAAATAAATTGGTTTTAGGACGGATACAACACTCAGTATGAATTAAAAAGAACTTAAAAAATCACGATTTTGAGACAAGATGGATGCCATATATCATTTTGAACTGGGTCATGTGATCTTTTCATATCATGGTCAAGTGATCGCTTCATATGAGAGATGTTTTTATTATTTTAATTTTTAATTATAAAACTGCTGAATATATTTCGCTGAATTTTTTTTATATATTTTATGGAACAATTTGACTATTACCTAATCTTTTTGAAGCAATTTGTGAGTTTCAAATCCGCTTAAAAAATGTTTGAAAAATTAGGTCCCATAGAGCTTAATGTATTTTATTTTTTCAACCCGGGTTCAATCCAAATCTAATTGGGTGATATTATTCATTTATATTCCCATAGGTCCTACAGACCGTCTGAACAACATACTAAAATTTCATTTTGATTAAGTCATTTTTACGGCAGTTATCGTGCTAACGAACAGACAGACAGACAGACAGACAGAATGAATGAACAAAGTCTTAACAATTTTCAACTTTGTTGTAAAGTGTTAAAAAGATTTTTTTATTAAAAATATATATTTATTATAAATGCCCAGGCACTTGATATTCCACTATTTGCCAAAACATTGGCCAGAATCGTCAACCATTTAGCCGTCACATGACGTTGCCCAGGAGCCCCAGTGTGGGGGGGGGGGACGGAACACACTGCCCCCAGAAACTCGACATCCATGCTCCGTAGATGGGACGCGAACCCACCACCCTGAAGTCGAGCGAGTACGAGAAAACTCTTGCCTTGACCGCTCAGCCACCGCGTCGAAAATTTGAAAAAGAAAAAAGAAAAAAAATTACAAACTACTTAAAAATGGATTCTGGTCTGAGAAAGTAGAGTTGGGTCACACACACTTGATTCAAATATATACCGTTACCGACATTGTCATTCAGACCACAAACCCAGCATAAAATTGAAAAAAAAATGTTTCAAAATTAAAAGTCGAGTCCATCGTATGAATGATTTCGTCTGTCACCATTTCAGTGTTTTGGGATATTGTGGCATATAGCAAGTTTTTTTTTGCTGCCAGTGCAGTCATTGCCTATTCTATACTGAAGAAATCTAAAAAGCACCCATTTTTTTCACCGCTAATTTCGGAGACACACAACTTATTCGCTGGACGATTTTTAGATCCGGTCTGAAACAAAACTATCCAAATAAATTGAGAAAAACAAGAAAGATCAATCATGCATAACGCATTGATTATGAAACACTTACCCAACTGAAATGAAATTTTATTTAAACATCTCTAAAATGCGATACATTCCGCGCTGATATATATTATCACAGTACTACAATAATTATTACAGTACTACATTTATTACTTTCCTTATATACATATAATGAATAAGAAAAGTATTCTGACGGGGTCAAAAATTCGAATTCGAGTTTTCGACGAAAGTGTATGTGTGTGGGTGTGTCAGTGAGCCTGTGGAGACGATAACTGATAAACGAAAGGACCGATTCGAACGAAATTTGGTACCAAACATACAATTCGTGAATACTGGAAGCATATTGTTTTTAAACGCAATCGAATGTTCAGAACTCCGTAAATTTTCGAGTAAAATTTTGAAAAAATCATCAAAAAATTAAAACCTTTAATAAAGTTAAGAAAATAGACATTTCTTATATAATCTTTCCTTAAAAACCGATAAACATAACCTTTAGAACGCTAGCACAAACCGTTCTCGAGATATTGTACATTTTTCAAATAAATTTATCAAAATAAACCATAAATTAAAAAAAAATATTAACTGTTGAGAAACATGTTCACTTTTCATATGTAATATCACGTGATAAATTTGGTGACATTCTCGTGGATCTAGCTCGTTCCATTCATGAGAAAAGGTACTTTAAGTAATACTTTTGTATTTGAACGCCAATAGTCATTTATCTGCTATAAGAATAACTTATTTCTCCGTCCATAACGCTTGGTGATTCTGGCGACAAACTTGGCGGAATGTTGCCAACTTGACGACTTTTTTAAAGGTTGCCAAATTAATGAAAATCTCGCCAAAAGGATAAAAATGACGCTAAATCAATGAAAATGACGACTAATTGACGAAGATTCAATATTTCGGAAAGAATATAAGTATCTACTATAAGAATAGCCTATTATTACTTTCCTTATATATATAATATATAAGGAAAGTATTGTGAAGGGATCGAAAACTCGAATTCGAGTTTTAGACGGGAGAGCACGTTTCAAGTATCCCTGATCACGAATCAAAAAATCTGATGTGGGCAGCACATGACTTTCCTTATATAATGCAATGTATTTGCTACTTTTACAGTAAAAACAAAATAGGTTATTCTCATAGTAGATACTTATATTTTTTCCAAGATATTGAATTTTCGTCAAATAGTCGTTATTTTCTTTGAATTAGCGCCATTTTTATCCATTTGGAGAGATTGTCTATGATTTGGTAACATTTAAAAAAGTCGCCAAACATTCCGCCAAACTCGTCGCCAAAATCTCGCCAAGTTTTATGGACGGAAAAATAAGTTATTCTTACAGCAGATAAATGACTATTGGCGTTCAAATACAAAAGTATTACTCAAAGTATCTTTTTTCATGAATGGCACGAGCTAGATCCACGAGAATCACGTCACCAAATTTATTGCATGATATTACATATAAAAAGGAAACATGTCTCTCAATAGGAAATATTTTTTTTATTTTGTATAATTTTTTGATAATTTTTTTGAAAAATGTGCAATATCTCGAGAACGGTTCATGCTAGTGTTCTAAAATTTATGCTCATCGTTTTTTAATGAAAAATTACATAAGAAATGTCTATTTTCGCGACTTTATTAGAGGTTTTGATTTTTTGATGATTTTTTCAAAATTTAACTCGAAAATTTAGGGGGGTTCTGAACATTCGATTGCGTATGAAAACAATAGGCTTCCAGTATTCACGGATTGTAATTTTTGTACCCAATTTTATTTGAATCGCTCCATTCGTTCGTGAGATATCGTCTCCATGGACTCACTGACACACACACACACACACATATACACACACACGCACACACACACGAACACACACACACACACACAGACATCACCTCAAAAATGTTCGATTCGTGATCAGGGATGCCTGAAACGTGCTCTCCCGTCGAAAACAGGAATTCGAATTTTCGACCTCGTCACAATACTTTCCTTATACATTATTGTGTATAAGGAAAGTAACACTTTTGAGGTGATGTCTGTGTGTGTGTGTTTGTGTGGGTGTGTGTGTCAGTGAGTCTGTGGAGACGATATCTCACGGACAAATAGAGCGATTCGAATGAAATTTTGTACAAAAATCACAATCCGTGAATACTTGAAGCCTATTGTTTTTATCCGTAATCGAATGTTTAGAACCCTCCCAAATTTTAGAGTGAAATTTTGAAAAACATAAAAAAATCAAAACCTTTAATAAAGTTAAGCAACTGGACATTTCTTATGTAATTTTTCCTTAGAAAACGATTGACATAAACTTTTGAAAGCTTGAATGAACTGTTCTCGAGATATTGTACATTTTTTAAATAAATGTATCAAGAAATCTCATAAATTATAAAAAAAAATTACAACTATTGAGAAAAGTGTTCACTTTTTATATGTAATAAAATGCGATAAATTTGGTGACATCATTCTCGTGGATCTAGCTCGTTCCATTCATGAGAAAATATACTTTGAGTAATACTTTTGTATTTGAGCGCCAATAGCAATTTATCTGCTATAAGAATAACTTATTTCTCCGTCCATAACGCTTAGCGAGATTTTGGCGACGAATTTGGCGGAATGTCGCCAACTTGGCGGCATTTTTAATTGTTGCCAAATTAACAAAAATCTCGCCAAATAGATAAAAATGAAGCTAAATCAATGAAAATGACGACTAATTGACGAAAATTCAATATCTTGGAAAGAATATAAATATCTACTATAAGAGAAACCTATTTTTTTATTGTAAAAGTAGTAAATTCATTGCATTATATAAGGAAAGTCATGTGTTGCCCACATCAGATTTTTTTTACTGTAAAAGTAGTAAATTCATTGCATTATATAAGGAAAGCCATGTGCTGCCCACATCAGATTTTTTATTAATGTAACACATTAATATGTACTACATTTATTTAATAAATTATCACAGTACTACAATAATTTATTATATTTGAAAACTTAAAACTTGATCGAAAAAAATGAGCTTTATTCAAATGACGTCATCGAAATAAAAATCGTCTGGTTCTGTATGTAAAAGCACTGAATATTTCATTCATACACTTTTATTACAGACTCCTGAGTTAAATAATTTTGCTTTAAAAAATTCAGCAATTCTTATGCAACTCATCTTACAATCACTTGTTTACATTCTGCATTCATTAAAATTAGGATTCGTTTTAGAAATAATCAAAGATTGAGGATAATTTAAACTCAAAATTATTGTAGTTGAGTTTTCACGGAATATAAATGCACAGAAAATACGCAAAAATAAAGCGGTTTTAGAACGAATGCAACACTAAATATAAATTTAAGGGAACTTTAAAAATCATGATTTTGACATAGGGAAGAAAGATGGATGCCATATTTTATTTTGAAGTGGGTCACGTGATCTCTTTATGTTATATGGGTGAAATTATTATTTTAATTTTTATTTGAAAAACTACCCAACATATTTTGTCAAAAAATTTTTATATAATTTATGGGATAATTTGAATATTTCCTAAAATTTTCGAAGCAATTTGTGAATTTTAACTTCGCTTAAAAAATGTTTGAAGAATTAGGTCCCATAGGGTTCAATGTACTTCATTTTTTCAACCCGGGGTCAATTCAAAACTAATTGGGTGATATTATTCATTTACATTTTCATATGTCCCACAGACCGTCTCAACAACCTACTAAAATTTAATTTTGTTGAAGTCAATTTTACGGCAGTTATCGTGCGAACGGACAGAGAGACAAACAGACAGACAGAATGAACCAAGTCATAAACACTTTTCAACTATGTTGTAAAGTGTTAAAATTAAAAACAATTTGTGCAAAGGATGAGGAAAAAATAAAGCAACGTAAGTACTCACAGCTATATGAGGCATTATATCTTAATTTTTACGCTGCAGTATATTAATTAAGTTAAAGTGAAAAAGCTGGTAAAGGAGTGTATGGAAGGACATGATGATCAACATTTTTCCGAGAGCTAAAAAATAATGTAAAGAAAGACAAGTATATACAGCAGTATAAGATGTAATAGTATAAGAGATCCCAGTAGATACAAATCCATCTCACATTATAGGAACCCTTTTCCTTACTGTTAGGGTCTTTGCTTTCGGATCATGGTTCTTTTAAGACTATCATGTTCTTTTAAAGATATTATTTTCCCAGGAAAGTCCTTATAAGCACCGCAATAACTTTGTAAAGGAAGGTCCATGAGTGTACACGTTAAATTTATTTCCAGTAAAGGGAATTTGTCCAATCAAATCGAATAAAAATGACTTCAGTTCCCCTAGAGGAGAATTTAAAAGTTAGGATAACGAAGCGGTAGCAAAGTAAGATAGTTGTAGAGGATCATCTAATTAGTAGGAATGGACATCAGAACATACGAAGAGCGTACACAGAAGGCGGTAAATAATTGTCATCAGGGAATGTAACGCGGTGACACCTACATTGTTTGTCAATGTACGCCGTATTACTCTTTATCGAATTCAAAGGCGCATTGTTACTGACTGAGGGCATTTTGAACAGGCTGGACATTGGACTCCTTTGCATGTAAATGTTGTTCATTTTACAAATTATGAACAGGACATGAATTAGCTAATAACCCTATTATGTAGAATAGATGCCTTCTATAACAGATTTATGGTCGATACTTAATTACTAACAATGCTCTACAGTTTTTTAATTGGCGTTTTTCGTCTATTTCGCTTTATTGCTGAGCTCCTTATCTTAACTTTTTAAATTTTCCACTCGGGGCGTCGCAATCACATTTATTCGATTGAGTTTGATCACTTTACTATATGTAGACGCAACGCATACCAGAGTTGCCCATAGAAATTGTGGACCCCCTACAAACATTTATCATGGCTCCTTCTCCATATTTGATTTCCCTTTCTTTGTAAATATTTCATGTTTTCTCCAACCTCAAATAGTTGGACTCTGCGTAGCTCGGGTCCTCCCAATCAAGTGGTGTCCGTCTCTTTCTATGGGCAGCCTTGCGTGTATACTTAGGGACATCTTCTTACAAGGTAAAGTATTGCAGCGCTTATGTACTTTCATACAATGTAAAAAATTTGCAAGCATGTTACTGTAAGTTTCAGACGAATCAGTTGTCCGTAATGGGGAGTAAGGTTCCTGATACTTATGATAATATATATATATATATATATATATATATACTCACGGACAGTGAAAGTTGTGCATCAAGAAGGAAGCATAGGATGGACCTGAAATTTTACTGATGGAAGGATACAGATGAATGATATACATGATCACAAAAACAGCGCAGCAGAACACGTACATAGGGCGCTTGGTACACAGCCCGGTCATTCCCAATAGCGCGTCACAGCTCCTTATTCTGCGATACAAGCAACAATACGGACCGGCATGGTGTCAAATAGACGCATGATGTTGTCTTGCGGCAGACGAGTCCACACTTGTTGGACGTTACTTTCCAAATCCCGAAGAGGGCTGAAACGAGGCAGCTGGCGTTTCAACTGGTTCCACACATGCTCAATAGGAGATAGGTCTGGAGAGCGGGTAGGCCATGGAAGTGTCTGGACATGACTCAGGCAGTCCTAGGCGACCCAAGTCGTGTGCGGTCGGGCATTGTTCTGCTGGAATTGCGCACCTGAAATACCAACAACGAATGGAAGCACATAGGACCGTTGAATCGCATCCACGTACCGCTGGCCCGTCATTGTTCCAGGTACCACTACTAGAGCGGATAGGCTGTCATAGGCTATGATTCCCCAGCCCATGATGCTTGCAGTGGGGCTGGTGTGGTGCTCGATAATGAGGTTGGGATTGTGGCGTTGTGCAGGGGACCTCCACACCCGGGCACAATGATCATTGGCCCCCAAAACGAAGCTAACTAACACTAATCGCTAAACACCACACATCGTCAATCTGTGGCATTCTACGTTGCTCTGGCCCGGCACTACTGCAACCTGAGCAGCCAATGTTCCCGTGTGCTGAGATCGCAGATTCGCTTTCTTCAGGCGTCTAGATATGGTCCGTGGGCACACAGGAGCCGCTACGTGTGCCTGTTTCACGGATCGGTTCGCCGTGGGCTCTATACATGCCTGCAGCTCGGTCATTCGATCCTCTTTACTCGTGGTATGCCTGGTTCGTCCAGATCCGGTCCTCCGTGTCTAGATGGCGTCCCGTGACCAGTGTTCCAAACACCGTCTAACGGTATAGTCCAAACGATCCATGTGACAGACTATCCGACACACTGACCACCCTGCGGTTTTCAGCCTGATGATCAGGCCCCTCTCGAAATCCGTCAGTTGCGTATATCGGCGTTTTTGGCATCTACCCACCATTCTTTTCACTCCGTACTCGTGCTTGCATCGGCCGAAGCTTCTCGCATTGATAAGGCGTCGACTACATGCCGGTTTATGAGGCCGCTGGTTCATGCTTGCAGCGCCACTCACGGGTGTACGGTCATGTGCAATCACACCAGACTGGTATCATTTGCATACCAGCCCATCCTCTATAGCTATTTACATCATTTCGCGGTTGTACCATGTTTTCTTCTTGGTGCGCAACTTTCATTGCTCGTGAGTATATGTATATATATATATATATATACAGTGATCCCTCAGTTATACGCGCCCTCTTGTATGCGCGTTTTTTACGCGGTCCCGGCCAGGGATATAGGAAAACAATGATAACTCTTATTTATGCGCCGCACGAAAAAAGCACCTCTCACTTATGCGCGTCGCAAAATTTTTTTTTCTCAGTTCAAAAAGTACGTTCCTCAAGTAGTCAGGTGTTGCTTATTGCAATAATTTTACCCTTTCGTTCTGCTTCTAAGAATGCATCCCCTTGCCTTTTTCCTATTGTTCAGATTCCAGGAACACATTCCTCTACCTTATACACAGTAGAGGAATGTGTACGTGGGGTTTCTTGTGATTGACGTCAGTAAATGTTACAGCTAGTTAGAGAGAGTACCACGTGGTAGTGACGGCTAACGAAAGAATAATCTTTGGAGTTTCGGTTAGATGGCTACGTTTTTAAATGGCGAAAAGACCGAAATTGTAGCTTTCGTTTAAAATGGATGTTATTAAAAAATTCGAAGAAAGTCCTTGCACCTTAAAAAAAGCTTTAGCGGAGCATTTTAGTGTCCCAGAATCGACATTGAGAGGGATTTTAAAAAATCAGGAGGCGATAATAGTAGCTCATCGAGAATGTGGAATTCAGTCGAAAAAAAGAAGCAGAATTCGAAGCGGAAAGTACGAAGAATTTGAGAAAGTTTTGGTGCTTTGATTTAAAGAAGCTCGTGTCTCGAACATTCTTGTTAACGTTGAGCTTCTAAGGGCGAAGGCCGTACAGTAGTGAAAGAGTTTTGAAATGGAAAACTTTTCTGCATCACATGGATGGATTGAAAAATTCAAAAATAGCCATGGTTGGCAACTCGTGTCCTTTATGGGAAAAGTGCGAGTGTCAATGAAGGAACTGTAGAACAATGGAAAGAAGACTTGGCTGTTTCAGTAAACCGATACGAACCGAAAAACATCTACAATTGTGATGAAACTAGTCGTTTATATAAATTGATGCCAGACAGAGCCTTAACATTCAAGGGAGAACCATGCCATGGTGGGAAAAAATTAAAGAAAGACTAACTGTCTTGCTGTGTTGCAACGCCGATGGTTCGGAAAAATTCCCGCCATTGGTCATTGGTAAATCAAACAAACCTCGCTGTTTTAAGAACGTGAAGAAGCTTCCTTGCGACTACACTAGCAACAAAACGGCGTGGATGATATCGCACATTTTCTTGGATTCCCTTCATAAATTCGACAGGAATATGGAAAAAGAAAAACGGAAAGTTCTCTTATTCATGGGTCAGTGTCCTACTCACCCACAAGATCTTCCAACTTTCAACAACACGAAAGTTCTGTTTTTTCCTGCGAATTGCATGAGCAATGTTCAACCTTTGGATCTGAGTGTCATTCGTTGTGTGAAAGTGCACTACAGAACAACTTTAATCCGTCGATTTCTGACTGCTTTAGAAACAAAACATGCAACGAAAGACGAATTGAAGCAAGTTACCGTCCTTGATACAATTCATATGTTGTGCTCATCATGGAGAAACATCACTGACTAGTGTATTAAAAGCTGCTTTAAGAAAGCAGGATTTTCGTTTCCAGTAGAAAATGAATGTGAGAAGCCAGAAAATGAAAGTGAAAATTGTGAAAATGGCATAAACGAAGAAGATTGGCATATTGAATCTGGTGGACTCGCTACGTGTAATTTCATTTACATCAACGAATTCGTATTCGTTGATGTAAATGAAAATTTAATCACAGCTCAATTGCGGGAAATTGGAGACATTGCAGCTGAAATAAATGGTGGTGACAAAGATGAAGAGGTGGACGACGATGATGAAGAAGATGCGGTAAAAGTTCCTCCAACTCACACAGTAGCGTTAGAAGCATTAGAAACTCTGCGTGACTATTCTCAGTTCAATTCCGGAAGTGAAGGAACTTTTTCTCATCTTGATGAACTTGAAAATACTCTTTTTGAAAATTCACGAAAACAAAAACAATCCTCCATTGTAAATTATTTTATGATAAAGCAGTAATAGGAATAAAACGAAATTTGAGTATGTAAGCATTTCTACTTTCTTTGTGTTCTTAAAAAATAGTAATACATTAAAAAATAAGTTCATTGCATTTTGAAACTAATCTTATTTACATTTTTCAGTAGTGTATACATAGTATTAATTAACAATATAATGTAGTAGAATGTATTGATGTTTCACTTTTAAGCTCCCTTTTGTAGTTTTTCGCTTATGCGCGTTTCTCACTAATGCCCGTTTTTCTCGCTATCCCCTGCGCCTGCGCATAAGTGAGAGATCACTGTATATATATATATACACAAACATAACGCGTCGGAAGACAATTAGCTGAATATTTCAGAAATGAAGCTGAAATTTTCATGAACGCCTGTAATTGCGGCTTTTCTGATTGTTTGACGAAATTATCAACAAAGTAGCTGAAAAAATGGGCAAAAGTTGCAGAATGCTTTACAGTGTAAGAACACTGTTATAGTTTTCGAAATTTCTATATTACTGCTATTGCCAAAGACCTAGACGTATGATGCATAGATCTACTGAATATGACACAGATCATTCTTTATATCCGTCTATATTCATTAATGAACAATGTCAAGATTTTTTTCTTCAGATTTAAATTTTTTACCTCTCTTCAGACAGTTTTACTACTTTGCATGCTTGTTAAATCTGCGGATCAATAAAATTTTGCTCGTTAAAAACAACCAAATCATCAGGATTGGATTTACATGGTACCAATTAAAAGTTCATAATTTCCTCGTTAATTTAGGGATATCGTTAATCGTGTGCCCATTACAAATGGGTTTTATTGTACATCGATGTGTATTAATCCATATTTGAATAGGATAACTTTATCATATTATTGTATAGAGAAAGTATTGTTTTCACGGAAAATTTTTGAATTCAACATTTTGACAGATTAGCACGTTTTAAAGTCTTTTGAATCTGTTCTCAAGATTTTTGAGAAATATTATAGTCTCTCTCTCACTTCCCCTCTCTCCCTTTTCTCTCCTTCCCTCTCCCCCCTCTCTCTCTTTTTGTGTGTGTAAATAAATGTGTAACACTAGATTTAGATAGAATTTTTAGTAGCTCTCATAATTAGAGTTTGAATATTTCAATATTAAAACTTTTATAGTATTATTTCCCGGATGATATATAGCATTGTTGCGACGTATCATTTTGAATAGTGGGTACACTCTCAGGGTACAAAAATGAGTCAAAATTTCTAGATAACTAAAGCTTTTATTTAAAAGCACTAATAAGCGTAAACTGGAACAATATACAGCAAATATATAGATAACTGTCTTACAGAATCACTAAACAGCTTCTATATACAAAAAAATAGCAATTAAATGCTTACTTCTAAAATAACACATACTATTATCAAAACACTGAGGTATCTCACAATCCCATTTAGCCCATATCATGCCAATTCTCTCCAACTGAACAATGATTCTCTTATATACTCTCCGTAAAAGGTTCTAGAAAGTACTCAGTATTATCAAAAGTGATCGAAGTTTGTAGAAATTTCTAGTGGATTCGGAAACTTATCAAAAGTCACAAAGTTAGCGATAATTCACCAAATCTCGCTACCATACAAATAGGCCACCATTAAAGTATGGCAACCCTATTGTCACGCAATTACAATAGTTGCCCGTAGAAGTGTTTTTTCCTTGCATGGAGTTAATATGAGGCAAAATCACTTTATGCATTCGTAACAGTATATAGTAGTACGTATATAGCATACCTGGGATTGCTAATTTCAATAAATGGATGCTAATGGTATAATAATAGTTCTTATTAATACAAATAAGTCATATGCATGGATCGATGTCACTAAACTGTTGCCAACTTAAAGAAAAATATAATTTTTATAGAATTCTTACGAAATATTTAAAAAAAAAATACCTCCGGCATGAAATCTATAAAAGATACGTCTTCTTTTCATTGTGATAATGATTGTGATAGAAGTAAAATTAAACACTACTGAATATGAATGTACGAGAAAGGGGAGTGGAGACTCGCACTACACATCTTTGTGTACTGCCAGTGGTGTATCAGAGGAGAACGTATGATGAGACTTACAAATGGAGAACTGAGAGGTCTTTGCCCTTTATGAGAATCGATAAATGTCACTCAAGGATTAAACGAGTATTTCCGTCGGGCATAATCTAGGATTTGGTTTGATATAAATATAAATGACGAGGAACTCTGCAACATTTTGTGAATCATGGAGTTAGACAGAAAGAGATAAAACACCCATGGAGGGGGGGAGACGCTTGAAAATACCATAATGCTTTGTAACCACCATCGCTAGTGTAATACCATTTCGCTAGTATTAGCAAAGTTCCATCCATCTGTTCTCATTCGAAACAACAGTAAGGTGAAGGGTTTATTATATCCATTTTTGATTATTTCTCGATTAAATTCCCCTAATTATGAGTTGAAAATCCAGATCATGCGACTCACCCTAGAGTACGAGCAGCTGATTGAGTGGCCGGCCTAATTATGAGTTGCAGTAATAAGACCTTTTCCTTCATTGTAGAACAAGGTGTAGAATATATGAAGGTAAAAATAAATTGAAAGGTAAAATAATTCTGAATACTTAATATAATTGACATTGCACTGATAATTTATTTTTAAAAAATGAACTGTAAGTAAATATTACATATTTCAAACGAGCCATTCGTCACAGAATTGCATGGAATGCATCTGAACTTATCTCTCCCCAGGGCGACCTGAATTATTGTCTCAAACGATTTTGGCGCTTCCTCAGCATTAAGTTTCAATTCCTTCCTTTTACCTCCTTGGTGCTAGCATAATACGTTATATATTTCAAATATATGTAGATAAACTAGCCAGATATACCTATATACCACAGAATATTTCTATTGCCGGCATTTTCACTATATTTGTACCATCTGAAAGAAAAAAATAAAAGTGCTGAACTAAAACTAATCAGTCTAATACATAGAAATAATCTTTAAGGGACACAGAAGTCATCTTTGAGGGACATAGAAATCACCTTTAAGGGACATAGAAATCTACTTTAAGGGACATTGAATCAACTTTAATAGAGGTAGAAATCATCTTTAAGGGACATTCAAGTATCACACCTGATAGATGGTAAGTGCAATGGATCATGACGATAAAATTGAGTGCGTGTTCTTAAACGAGATAATTGGCTGTTTGTGTTACCTTTTGCTTCTAAATATTTCAGTGTATTTCTTTTATATAATTTTGTAAATGGGATTTTCGAATGGAGTATGTTAATGGAATACGCATGCAATGGAGTTTACAAATGGGGTATATAAATTGAGGATGCAAATGTGTCGATATGACAGAAATACTTGATAAACAAATATTAATGTGCCGAAATGTACTGTCTTAATACATACCAAAAAATCCTTAGAATTTCAGTGTGCTTCTTTTATGTATTTCATTGCGTTTTATTCATCTAGTCTATTACATCCATACATCTATTTGCGTTTCATTTATCTTTCATGTTATTTATAAAGTATTTCTTTCATATATATATATCAGATTAAAAATGTTCATAGATGTACTACGAATTTTTAAACACCCTGTATAATTGTCATAGAGCAAATTTACAGAACTCAAACAAAACAAAAATATCTTCATCCTCGTATGCGGTATTATAATAACGGAAAGCTAATATTTTGGCATATTCTTGGCTGAACCCTAACATATTCTTTATTCCGAATGATTAGAAACAGCATTTCAAGAGGAATTGACACTGCAGATCAACATGGTATTACTGTTGCATTTTCTGCTGTCTTAAATCGACTTAGCAAGGTATAACACATGATGAGGGCGATATCACCAAAACTCGTAAAATTTCTTTACTGTATCATCAAATAAAATTGACTGGGACATCGAATATTTTAGATATATTAATATTTTTGTCATTATATATATATATATATATATATATATATATATATATATATATATATATATATATATATATATATATATATATATATATATATATATATATATATATATATATATATATATATATATATATATATATATATATATAAATAAAAATTGAAATATTTTAATCGAAAATTATGCATAAACTACTGTATGTACAATATATATATATATATATATATATATATATATATATATATATATATATATATATATAATCCAAGAAAAAGAAGAATTAAAGGAACTTGGGATAACCAAATGCTTTGCATTTAATGGTTGGGGAGGATTGCGACTCCCCCTCCCGTTTAAAGCTGCTTTTCCAGCCTAGGCAAACGCTCACGGTACCAATACAAAGCAAAGGTTGGTCCCCATTGCGTGCTAATACGAAGGCACCCGAATACGGAAGAACAAGACCAACCAAACAGTAGGAAACTGGACCAAAAGTGAATCCTGCCCAACTCGCTATCTTATATATGTTCATCTTACGCATGCGTGCAATCTTAGCAGGTACGCATAAACTTTATTTACTTGCAGATTGAAGAAGTAAACTGTCAAAATCTACCTGATCCTTGAAAATCGATCTATAACAATCCTTTATGAAATATAAAGGATAATGTTTATATAAAGCCTCTTTATATTGCTATTATTGCAATCTTTTTTAAACGTGTTGTAAATTTGATTTCTCTTGAAGTGTCCGAGTATGATATTTCTGAAAATATTTTTGGTAAGATTTGTTTTCCAATCGATGAGATGATTGATCTTAATTTTATATAATTCTCTTTTGTCATATAACGTTGTATAATGACCATATAATCCATGTTTTTTTATTGAGATGTCCAGAAAATTTACCGCTTCATTTTCTTCTTTACAATTTTCTATTAATTCCAATTCCGGTGGGTAAAAAGTGAAATTGAAATTGGTGGTGGCTTCATAACACCCCAATAGCACATCGTCAACAAACCGGAAATATGGTATCTCAGACAAAATATGGGTTCCTTTTTCATATGTTGTGAGGTAAATATCAGCCAAGATTGATGAGCAGGCTCCTCCCATTGGAATTCCCTTTATTTGTCGGTAATAATTTTTTCCGTTATATAGAATATTTTCTTTTAATACTAGTTCAATAAGGTCAAGGTATCTTCGATAAGTAATAAAATCCTTCAAATTAAATTCTTCATATAATTTTTTCAAGATTGAGTATAAATTAGATAAATCAATGTTGTTAAATAGGTCGCGGAAATCAAAGCTTTTAAAACATATATCTTTATTACAATGTTTTAATCGATCGATAATTTCTATTCCATTTTTGATCATGACATGATTCTGTTTTTTGATATTTTCCATCACAAACTTGAGGATGTTCAATAGTCGTTTATTAGCTATTGTAAGATATGATCCACAGCCTACGGTAACTGTACGGAATTTTACAGGCTCTTTATGCATCTTTGGAATGAGGATTAAATATGGAAATTTAACATTTTTTATTTCATTACCGATTCGTTTGTAGATAGCTTTAATCCTTTTGGATAGAACATTTCCATTATTGGATAGGTAAACTGTGTTTTACCTATCCAAGCCTTTCAAGAATGGAAATATAATTTTTTAAAAGTAATTCAGTTTCATTACATCAGACAAGATACCAGAATTAGGAATCTTTCAATACCTGCAGCTATACAAACTGTAAAAGAAAATTTTGTTATAACTTATACAGACAAGATGGTATCACATTTTGCATTTACATGCAAAAAGTTTTACATAGATACATTTCTCCACTGCTATCTAGACGGTACTATGTACACCCAATTACACAATAATGGAAATGTTCTATCCAAAAGGATTAAAGCTATGTACAAACGAATCGGTAATGAAATAAAAAATGTTAAATTTCCATATTTAATCCTCATTCCAAAGATGCATAAAGAGCCTGTAAAATTCCGTACAGTTACCGTAGGCTGTGGATCATATCTTACAATAGCTAATAAACGACTATTGAACATCCTCAAGTTTGTGATGGAAAATATCAAAAAACAGAATCATGTCATGATCAAAAATGGAATAGAAATTATCGATCGATTAAAACATTGTAATAAAGATATATGTTTTAAAAGCTTTGATTTCCGCGACCTATTTAACAACATTGATTTATCTAATTTATACTCAATCTTGAAAAAATTATATGAAGAATTTAATTTGAAGGATTTTATTACTTATCGAAGATACCTTGACCTTATTGAACTAGTATTAAAAGAAAATATTCTATATAACGGAAAAAATTATTACCGACAAATAAAGGGAATTCCAATGGGAGGAGCCTGCTCATCAATCTTGGCTGATATTTACCTCACAACATATGAAAAAGGAACCCATATTTTGTCTGAGATACCATATTTCCGGTTTGTTGACGATGTGCTATTGGGGTGTTATGAAGCCACCACCAATTTCAATTTCACTTTTTACCCACCGGAATTGGAATTAATAGAAAATTGTAAAGAAGAAAATGAAGCGGTAAATTTTCTGGACATCTCAATAAAAAAACATGGATTATATGGTCATTATACAACGTTATATGACAAAAGAGAATTATATAAAATTAAGTTCAATCATCTCATCGATTGGAAAACAAATCTTACCAAAAATATTTTCAGAAATATCATACTCGGACACTTCAAGAGAAATCAAATTTACAACACGTTTAAAAAAGATTGCAATAATAGCAATATAAAAATCATAAAAGAGGCTTTATATAAACTTTATCCTTTATATTTCATAAAGGATTGTTATAGATCGATTTTCAAGGATCAGGTAGATTTTGACAGTTTACTTCTTCAATCTGCAAGTAAATAAAGTTTATGCGTACCTGCTAAGATTGCACGCATGCGTAAGATGAACATATATAAGATAGCGAGTTGGGCAGGATTCACTTTTGGTCCAGTTTCCTACTGTTTGGTTGGTCTTGTTCTTCCGTATTCGGGTGCCTTCGTATTAGCACGCAATGGGGACCAACCTTTGCTTTGTATTGGTACCGTGAGCGTTTGCCTAGGCTGGAAAAGCAGCTTTAAACGGGAGGGGGAGTCGCAATCCTCCCCAACCATTAAATGCAAAGCATTTGGTTATCCCAAGTTCCTTTAATTCTTCTTTTTCTTGGATTACATTCTGCTTCGGAGTATAGAGCGGCTTGGCGCCTTTTCCTGAGTAGTGCCTTTGATTTTTGTGGATATGCATAGGAATTCTATTTGAATTAGTTTACTAGCTTTTATATGATATATATATATATATATATATATATATATTAGAAATAGTTTATAGATATAATCTATCTATTTCTTCAGAAACATACATTTTTGTGTTTCCTTCTACAAAACACTTGGACTTGAAGAAGAGTTTTGAAGACGTGAACAAATCCATGATTTAGGCCTAGACCTTGTCCAAGTGTATAGCATTAATGCTTGGATTTCATCTGTTTTTCTTTTATCGATTCCATACCATTGATTTTTGATAATTTTCTTTAACTTGATGATTCAAAATTTGTATTTTATTTCCATTTGCTTGAAGTTTTGCTGATTTATACTTTTATTTTGTAAGCTTGTTAGAAAGTTAGATTTTTCGAGTTATAGCTTCTCACTTTTCTTTCATTGAACTTTCAAACTTTTATTATATATATATATATATATATATATAAGTAATTATATATATATATATATATAAGATTTAAAATGAAAAAAGAAAATATATAGGTGGAATGATTGTGTTTACAGGGTTGCAGAAAGGTCAAGGGGGATTGCGACCCCTATTTCCAGGTTAGAAGCTAGCTTTGACTTCATGAAAACGCTCCCAGAGACTCTGCACGCCCGAAACAACAATCGATCATGCCCGTGGGGAAAAAATGGCCGAATCCCAGACAACATAAAAATGATCAAAATAACAAAAATTGGAAATTTTACTAACCAGCAAGACGAGAATCATGGAAGAGTTGCATAAAGCGTATAAACTTCAAATAGGAAAGCATACATAAAAAAGTCGCTTATATATATATTATTTATATATATATTTTTTTTTTATTTTTATATATATATATATATATATACAGGGTGTTTAGTTAATGCGGCGACAAACTCAGAAGGTTATTAGTAGACATCAAAGGGAACAAAAATTGATAGGGAACATGTCGCAAGTCGCAAACCACGTTTAGTCGGCAAAATCGCGAAAATACGTATGTAGGTGCTGCTGACTCCAAAGTAGAGGGAAGGTGGATGTCAGTTGATAGCTGAATGTGTTCGTGATTTCGCACACGATGTCTGACGTAACGTATCTTGTTTTCCTGCAACACGTCCTCTCGGAACTGCTGCAGAGTATGCCGGCCGCAGTGCAGCAAGGCATGTGGTTCATGCATGATGCTGCCCCCACCAAATTTTTTCCGTGTGCTGCGTAACTACATCGATGCTACATACCCAGGGAGGTGGATCAGACGTGTCCGATCCATTGCTTGGCCTCCACGTTCCCCGGTTCTTAATCTGTTGGATATCATCCTCTGGGATCTTCTTTACACTCGTTTATGAGACGCTAGTGGACATACCAGAGGATCTCATAGCGCGGATCTTCGTCGCTGCGCCAGACATCAATTGCACAACCGGTATCTTCGAGCGCGTCCGGGAATCGTTTTCACCTCGTTGTAGACTGTGCAATGACGTTCGCGGACGCTCCTTCGAACAACACCAATAATAATTTCGTTCACATCAATCTCATCGTTCTCTTTCAAGCATTGTACTGTGGAGTACAAGCTGTGTTGTAAACAGGCTGTCAAGTAAATCTTTTTGTAGTTATTATTGTACTTTTTGTCATCCCCACGTGACGTCAAAGCCTGTATACGTATTTTTGCGATTTTTATCGACTAAACGCGGTTTGCGACACCATGTTTCATATCAATTTTTGTTCCTCTCGATGTCTACTAAAAACCCTCTGAGTTTGTCGTCGCCGCATTAACTGACCACTCTGTACACACACACACACACGCATATATATATATACACTCATGTCCAAAAGTTAGCAAAATTCGTAAAATGTGCGAAAAATTTGGAGTTAATATGGATGCAATGGTTCATAATCAGTTGTGAAGAATCGTGGGACGAAGGTAAATTATTGTGCATATGCAAAACAGTTCAGTCCACGTCGAAAGCACCGGAGCATGTCGGAACGTGTATAAAACGGCCTCGAGCGGCATGACCATTTGAGGTAGAATTTTGCAATTGCTCTGGTACGGAGCGTTGTTAACAATCAAAAAGGACGAAAAATGACACAAAGATGTCAACTGGGCCAATGGCCGTACCGTGCTGAAAACACCGGTTCTCGTTAGATCACCGAAGTGAAGCAGCATCGGGCGCGGTTAGTACTTGGTGGGTGACCACCTCGGAACGCCGCGTGCTGTTGGCCATCTCGGGTGCGGTATCCCCGTGGTTTTGCGCGCTAGATTTGCACGCTGCCACAAATGCCGCCGTGTTCATGCGGAGTACGATCACGTTAAACATGTGGGTCCGTAAGTCCTTCCGAGAGGTTGGTGGTAGGGGAAGGAGGGTACGGTCCCTGTGGATGCCTCCCCCACTGGGTTCCGGTCTAAATTGGGTGGCACTTCCCGGCCGTCCATACAGTTACCTTACACCTTTCTGGTAGGTCGGACGGTCTGGGTCTCAACAACAACAAAGATGTCAACTGGGCGCGGTAGCCCATTGGTTAGCGCGCTGGAGTTGCACTCGGTAGGCCCGGGTTCGATTCCAGCCACTGCCAAAACTGCCGCCGTGTTCATGCGGAGTACGATCACGTTAAACATGTGGGTCCGAAAGTCCTTCCGAGAGGTTGGTGGTAGGGGAAGGAGGGTACGGTCCCTGTGGATGCCTCCCCCACTGGGTTCCGTTCTAAATTGGGTGGCACTTCCCGACCGTCCAAACAGTTACCTTACACCTTTCTGGTAGGTCGGACGGTCTGGGTTTCAACAACAACAACAAAGATGTCAACTGGACATGTTTTTGAAGGGACGAATTATTGGAATGCTGGAATTCGGCCGATCCCAAACCGAAGCGTCTCGAATTTTGATTGTGCCTCAGTTTGTGATCTCCAGATTATGGCAGAGGTTCCAAACCACTGGAGATGTTATCCGAAGACGAGTACCAGGTTGGCCACGGGTAATAACTACTCGGCAAGAGCGATATTTGTTGATAACTGCGCGCCGTCAGAGGAACCGTTTTGCTAGACAACTGATCCCTGTGGCCCTGGCAGCCGTCACAGGAGTCACTGTTTCGAAACAAACTGTTTACTTCTGTAAAACTGTTGTGAGATTCAGCCACGTTGGCCTCTATGCCATACTACCAGCAGTTTGTATCTCCCTGACGTCTGCACAGAAACGCGCGCGTTTACAGAGGAGTTTGGAACATCGACAGTGGAGTGGACAATTGTTAGGCAAAGTCATGTTCAGTGATGAGTCCAGGTTTAGCCTGTAAACTGATTCCCGTTATACCACGATTTGGAGAGAATGTGGAACGCGTCTTCTCCGGGAAAACATCATGGAAAGACATCGTTTTCCGTCTGGGTGAGTCATGGGCGGGACAGGCATCATGATGGACGGCAGTACAGCCCGCCACATATTTGACACGGGGTTGGTTACCAGTCAAAGATACAGATACGAAGTCCTTGAGCCTACCGTTCGATTGCTTTGAGGTGGTGTTGGTCCTGATTTCATATTCATGTATGATAACGTGCCTCCTGACAGTGCGGCCTTGTTCGACGACTTTCTTCAAACTAAAGATATCCTGCATATGCAGTGGCTTACCAAATCTCCTGATCTTAATTCAATAGAGCATGTGTGGGATATGCTCGGGAGACATCTTGCAGCTCTCTGCGACCTACCAAGCTCCGTTCCGGGATTGAAAACTGCTTTTGTAGCATGAGTAGCTACCCCAGGGTCCTACACACCATATTAAACTGCAACATCACATTGTTTTAATCATTCTGTTTCACTGAGGTTGACACTCGTATTGTGAGCCTTTTTTTCAACTCTTTTCTTTGGATAATAAAAGTCGTTATTATCCTTGTTTTGCATTGTTTTCTTCTTTTATAACCCTATTTCACTCGTGAGGATGATTTCCCTAAATATGACTGGTAGGCCCGGGGGACCGTATAAAAATTTATATTTCGTATTTCTTTCAAAAATACAGTTATTGATTTAAACTGTCTATAAGATAATAGATTTTAAAATTTAAAACATTTTTGCAATTGGAAGTATATCTCTGTGACTAACGGTTGAGGAAATAGCCATTGGGCACCGATAGCACTGGACACCCTGCATATATATATATATATATATATATATATATATATATATATTATTTATTTTATTTATTTATTTTTTAATATTACATGTGATCTTCATACAACTTTCAACAAAGGGAAAGCCACAGGTAGATAAAATATAAAAGTAATTAAAGTTCTTGTAATATATACATATACACACACATACATATATATATATATATGTATGTGTGTGTGTGTGACTGTGTCAAAACTTATTGCAACTATATTTAGTATAACTTGATCTAGTGTTTGTTTGTCCATGGGATTCAAATTTTTGAGGTTCTAATTAATCAGGTTCCATTTAGCCCAGTAACATGAAATTTGCTATGTCGTAGTCCTTTTGGAGTATTTTTTAAATCTTTTGATTGTGAACTTTATGGGGCTAGCCTATTCTGGGCCCACCAAAGGAATGAACTCGAATTTTGGGAATCAGTCAAGAACAGCAGCTAAAAAGTCCAAATTTAACACTTCGCTGTATTTTGTGGTTATTTTATTTTTTTGGAATTTGAAGCGTATCGGAATAGCTCATCCTACAGACCTTTCATAAGAGCGTATTAGCGTTTTGGGAATAACTTGAGATTCACAGGAGCTAGAAAAGTAATATTTGGCGTATCGCCGTCTTTGGTGGTATATTTTGACTTTTTGGATTCAGATCCTTACTGGGCTAGCTCGTCATATATCCACCATAGGAATGCACTTGTTTTTGAAAAACAACTTGAAAAACGGAGCAGTGAGGAACTTCATTTGGTATGTCGTTGTCTTTGATATGTCGTTGCTCTCTGTGGTTTCGCCATAGAATGTACTCACCTTTGGGGAATAATATGAGAACTGGAGTAGCTATGTCTAAATTTGGTATGCCGTTGTCTTTCATACGTTTAAGTTACATACATTGTAATAAATATATTATTCATGCATTTAAGTTATGTACAAATAACAAAAGAGAGAACCTTAAAACCGTGTCTTTTAAGGAAAACTAGAGCAACGTAAATAAACACAAATGACACAATAATGCAGCATACAGCTGTTTAGAGGATACGTTGTATTTCCCTTTGGGAAAGCAAGAAAATCAACACATCCGAAGTACAAAAGAAGCTAAAATGAGTCTTTTGGACTTCGGTATGTCCGTCTTCTAGAGGTCTTGAAACATATAGATCCGTCGAAACTCAAGTTTTGATTTTAGACACGATTCCAATACTTTCCCAATACATTACCATCTATTAAAAGGAAAGTGAAAATGTTAATTATCCAGAAATTATCCAGCGAACGCAGCTTTCACTCCTGCGGATGTGATACAACAATAGCGTGAGAAAGCAATCATACAGCCTGCAGAATTACAATAGTGATTTAATTGTAATTGTATAAAATGAAATTTTGCTCTTCTATGAAATTTAGTTTGCACACGTTGTTGGTTTTACCTTCCTTCGTTTCAAATGTGAACTAGCACTTGAATGAACTAGCACTAATGTGAACTAGCAAATTAGGTTAAACTTCTTAAAACAACATATTTTCAAAATGAAAAAAGTGTTTTAAATAATTGTTTATGGAGGTATAATTACATTCAAGGACAAAGTTAAAATAATCAATAAAAATAATCTATTTGGTGTCCTGCAGGATTTCAGAAATGGGTTTATTACTTACAACGCTCTGAAAAAAAAATTCGATAATATCGATTCAGAATGTTATTTTTTGATTCTTCAAACCACACCTTGTAGTAAAAACCAGATCGATAAAGCTAAGATCGAGTAATGAGGTATTAAAAATATGTGAAGAGACTTTTTAATTTATAATATATTCGATTTATTATTCTGAAAAAAACGTTTTTTTTCTCCCTGATTTTTCTTTAAATTGCTTCTTAATTACATTTCGGCGTCCAGATTTTTTTGTCACATGAAATTATTCATGATTTAATAAAGGTCAGTAAAGGATATGTAATTATTTCGATGTAAAGTTTATAATCAAATTAATTTTATGGCAAAGGAGTGTGAATTTCACGAATGCGCGCAAATAAGTTAAGAGAAATCCCTCAGCTAAGTTGAATAGAGAGAAACATAATTTGTACAGACTATAATTTAATATTGAGAAAATATTTTTTGGAAATTTTGGAATTCAGATTTTTGACGGATAAAACTCTAAAAGATCTCCTGAACCCATTTAAAACCCATTCGAAAATGTATCAGTTTCTATGTATACTTGTACGTGTGAGGGATATGTGTCAGTGAAGGGTATGGATATGATAACGTGAGAACGAATGTTCTTACAATTATAAAATTTTCTGTGGGAGTATATTATACTGGGTGTCCATTGCTATCGGTGCCCAATGGCTATTTCCTCAACCGTTAGTCACAGAAATACACTTCCAATTGCAAAAATGTTTAAAATTTTAAAATCTAGTAACTTAGAAGCAGTTTAAATCAATAAATGCATTTCTGAAAGAAATACGAAATATAAATTTTTATACAGTCCCCCGGTCCTACCAATTATATTTAGGAAAATCATCCTTACATAATTTTATGCAAAATAAAAAAAAAATCATACTTTTACGACCAAAATTGACCGACTTATAGCTGTCGGTCAATTTTGGTGCAATTTTGGTGGTCGGTCAAGTTGAAGCACTTTTTGTGCTGAGAAATGGTCAATACGCTCCCTGATTGGTTGGTTCCCTGGAGAAATGGTTAATACGGTCCCTGATTGGTTGTTTGCCTGAAACGGGACATTTTATGCGTGGAAAAGCGACTTAAGTCATAAAGTTTAATGCTTCATAACTCGGTCAATTTTGGTCTTAAAATGAAGATTTGTTTTTTATTTTGCATGAAATTGTATGAGCATGATTTTCCCAAATATAATTGGTGGGATCAGGGACCGTATAAAAATTTATATTTCTTATTTATTTCAGAAATGCATTTATTAATTTAAACTATTTCTAAGATAATAGATTTTAAAATTTAAAACATTTTTGCAATTGGAAGTATATCTCTGTGACTAACGGTTGAGGAAATAGCTATTGGGCACCGATAGCACTGGACATCCTGTGCAATAATATATACTTGAGCTACATGCAATATGTAGTAATTGCCATGCTTAGAACAATAGTTTACTGATCAAATGCTTGTTTTTATGCAAATTTTAGTGATCAAACGACTAAAACCAATCTCGTAACTCCAGGAAAATCTATTTTCGAGATATTTAGGTCCTTTCGATTTTCTTGTAATCTGGCCCCATTTTAAAATACGCCAAGTCGTCAAATAAAGTAAGAGATTTATTTTAAATCTTTAAATGGGATATAACTTCAAATAGGTATCTATTGTGCGAGTTATTTTGTGCGATTACTGATTATGTGAAGGAATAACGAGCATGAGTTTGCAGGGAAAGTCATGTGCTACATGCATTAGATTTTTATTTTCCCTGCAATGCATTGTAATGTATAAGAAAATTATTTGAACCGTGTCGTAAATTGGAACTTGAGAAGTTTTAAATGGATTTACAAGTTTTAAGAATTTTCGTTATGCCTATGTGTCTATATCTCTCTTTACTACTCGATAATACTACTCGATTAAATTATGATCTAACAAAGTTCTATGAAGTTAGCAAAGTCAACGCACGTCATGTGCTACGCCCATTCAAGTACACCACGGCCATGCATGGGAAACAGAAACCGGCGGACAGCAACTCCCACTCACCTTTTCATCTGCTTCCAATATCCACAGACACATGCAATCCATATACCTATCCCACTTAATATTACTATTTCTTATACGACTCTCTATCAAAACATACCTAGTATACCATCTCCTAACAAAACGCAATTAATTTAAACTCTCCAAGACCCTCTAACAAGGCAATTTATCAAACTTATCACAAGTTTTTATCGAGTTTTCACATTCAGCTCGAACCATGAAAGGAAAGGGACTAACTCTTTCTAACTTTATGGATCATACAATTCAGATCCGACGAATCTATCTATAAACAAAGTTTGCATCAATTGCATTATCTAAAACGTGAATTTGGAGATAAAGCAGGAAGCAAGTTTCTATAACTCCATGGTTTATATATTCATATTCTGAATATTCAAATTGGGATGACCTCTCAATATTAGCTTTCCTATTCAGCTACATCATGGAGGTGGTCTCATGTTTAACTCCATGAGCTGAATACAAATTTCCTTTTATTTCTTCGGGTAAATTCTTCGGGTGATAAAGTCATTTTTACGGCAGTTATCGTGCGAACGGACAGACAGACAGAATAAATGAATGCGCAAAGTCATAAACACTTTTCAACTATGTTGTAAAGTGTTAAAAACGGATTTCAGATTTGGGTACAGCATGATGAAATTAGTATACATGATTGCATTATATGGTTGCATTTGGTTGCATATATGGTTTGGTATGGTTGCATATTTGGTTGCATATATGGTTGCATATGGTGCTCTGACATACTGACACTGCACTTTTAGAGAGGTGATTATTAAGATGTTAAGACTGGTGCTGATTATACATGTTGGCACAATTGTAAAATATAGATCCCTCTTTTTTTTCCGGAAAAGCCTGCAAAAAGTCCGGTGTTGTAAATCGGCAAATGAAAGGAAATGTTTTTATAATTAATTGTTCATAATTTCAAATAACTTTTATTTTATGTGTTATTTTTTATGAAAGAATTTACATGCATATGTTGTGGAATATATGACAACCAATGAATATGACTCCAAATCCATGTGACGAAAATTGAATATGAAATATATGTACTGCCCTCATCAGAATATTTTTCTTGTTAGTTCGTTAATTTGTGTGATTGTGTGATGCTAATTTGTGTGATTGTGTGATGCTAGTTTGTGTGATTGTGTAATGTTAGTTTGTGTGGTGTTAATTTGAGTGGTTACTTTGTGTGATTGTGTGACGTTAATTTATGTAAAGCGTTGTAGTTAATTTTGTATGATGCGGACCCACCGGAGTTTTATTTCTATAGTTAATATATGTGAAATGAAAGTGGAGTGTGGACTTACACTTCAGCTATTTTGTTCAGTCAATGACTTATTGTGTTATAGCGTAAGCAATACACGATAGAAGAATTAGAATTCGCACAAAACCCCCAAAACGGATCAATAATTCCATATCGAACATAATCACGATCGTTTGATTTCCCATCAATTCTAGGGTATGTCGCGCGTCGAAATGTTATTTAAAAGGGACCGTGGCAGTTATTGCCAGCGCTGAGATAAATGGATTTGATAACATTTGGCGCCTTTCCCATTTATTAGTTAATAGGAAGGTGACCGTGTTGGCCCCTTTACTGTTCGAAAAAAGAGCAAGTTGCTGAAATCTGTCGTTTGAAATGTACTATATATTCTATGTACATAAATTATTAAAGCTAGAACTCCATATAAAATTTTAATAGGATGATACACATTTTTTATGGATTTATAGTAGGATTAAGATATGCATTTGTGTTTAATCGACTGATTGCGTGAAAGTTATCTGATATAGGGCTGGCAACACTGATTTCGTATCTATCGGTCGTGTTTTTCTGAGCTTAGATTTCTCCCGTTTTAAATCAATTGCATTTTTTGCTATTTATCTTTTTGAAGTTGATTATTATTATAATAATTAATTGTTATTTGCTGTTTTATGTTTTAAGTTCTGAACCCAATTACATGTCTATTATGTTGTTTAGATGTATATTTATGTCTTATTACTTTCCCTGCAATACATGGTAATGTATAGGAAAAGTATTGGAATCATGCCGAAAATCGCAACTCGAGTTGTCGAAGGATTTACACGTTTTGGGACCTCTAGAATGCGAAAAAACTATTTTTAGCGTGTCTATGTGTGTGTTTGTGTCTATGTGTGTGTCTGTGAAATGTATGTATCTATTCTAATTTAAAAACTAAAGAACCAAATTTCATAAAATTTGGCGACGTCACTTGTGTGTAATCTTGGTGCTGATTAGTTTTGGTACAATTCGAAACAAAAAACCTGATTTTTTTTGTGAAATGACCAGCAAAAATTGCCTATATCCACTCTAGCTGAAAAATAATTGACCAAATTTCACAAAATTTGGTAGATAAATCACTTGTTGGTTATTCTGGTGCTGATTAGATTTTTATACGATTCAGAGAAAAATAACCTTCCTTTTTTTGCGAAATGGCTATAAAAATCGTCAAAATCAAAAATAAAAGACTAAGTATGCTCATATATATCAATCAAATGCTTGTTTTACACATAATTTTTGATGATAAAAAGAATAAGACCAACCCTATTACTCTAAGGCTAACCGCTTTCGATGTATTTCAGTTTTTCGTATTTTCTCTGCGCTACCTTTGAAAATAAGTCCAGATAACTAAGTGTTTTGCATTTTTACTACGCCGGTTTTGAAAATACGTCCAGTTACAAATTGAAAACGAAAACTGACTTAAAAGAGTAAATTTAGTGTCATTTCAAATAATTATGCGTGTTATTTTGCGCGATTAAACTCAATTGAATGAATTATTAATGAAATGAAGAGAAAATGAATTTGAGTTTGCAGGAACAGTCATGTAAAAGTGTAAATATAGTGTCATTTCAAATAATTATGCGTGTTATTTGGTGCGATTAAACTCAATTTAATGAATTATTAATGCAATAAAGAAAAAATGAATTTGAGGCTGCAAGGAAAGTCATGGGCTGCCCACATCAGATTTTTTTATATGTCTATTTTTATGTTGTTTATATGTTGCTGATTGTCTGCTAAGGGGGATTTCTCATTAATTATACCGAGCGCCTCACGTCGAAATGTTATTTAAAAAGACCGAGGTAGTTATTTCTAGCATTAAGATAAATAGCTTTATAACATTTGACTCTGTTCTCATTTATTAGTACATCTCAGGGCCGGTGTTAAGGCAAGCAACAAACTTGAGCCTCGCGCTCTTAGGAGCCTCAGCTAAATAATACTTGAACGCAGATTTTTATTTAAATGTAACATCGCAAGTTCTGGAACAAATTGGTAGCATTTTTGGTATGCTAGAATTTGGAAAGTGAGAAAAGAAAACCATAAATGTTTATTTAGAACGGGAAAATAGGTGTTTTACAAATATAACCGTACTGCTCTTAAATCTACCTATTATTTTTTCAACATCTTACATAAAGTATTTAAGGATACATTCTGTTGTCTTGAGTAGAAGTGGGTGGGAGAGGGATAGGCTCGTACCCACCATGCATTGGTGTTGGGGCTCGCACACTCTAGCGCTGGGCATCGCTAATGTGAAGGTGACTGTGTTACGGTTTGGAGGGAGAAAGAGATCAGACTGCTGAAGCAAAATTCTTCCCTAGTGCAAATCAATCGATTGACTGATTGATTGATCTATTATAACACTGATAAATACCTAAAATCTCTATAGAATTTAAAGTTTATATATGTATCGTATTCCTATCGCAAATATCAGTATTTGTAGACCAGTATCGCGTTGTGTAGCATTGTTCAGTATGGAATAGACAATAAATGCAGTGACAGCAAGTTTTCTTACTATCTGCCGCAGTTTTGTGAACCTTTAGACTAAGTGACGGCAGCCTTTTTCCTCTAGAGTGTTATCAGCAATGTTTGTGACATTCAACTATTGAGCCACATTATAATTAATAAAGGGAGGTACTAATAATAACAAGGAACTATGAAATACGTTTATTACGTTTTGCAGTGGTCTTTTAAATGTATTTTTAGATTTGCTTACATTTATTCTATTCATCGTGTAACAATTCTTGCAGAGAGACTGACATTTACAAATAAAACTTTTTTCTCGAGACATACAATTTCTATAACGGTCTCCAACAATTATCACACATTCCCCTTCACTGAAAGTACAGCAGATTAGTTGTGCTACGTCTGTAGGTTGCGTGTTGAATCGCTTGCTGTGTGAGAAAACTTCGTTGCAGCTTTTAGTACTTATCTGTAGGTATTTCTACCTCTGGTCATCCCAAATTATGAGGCATTCTCTCTGATGCCAGGCTGAATTCGTAGAGATACACTAAATGAATTTTTTTTTTTGTCAAAGAAAACACCCCACTATCGAAATATAATGTATTTCCTAACAGAAACTTAACTGAAACTACAAATCTTAAAATAACAAGAAAGATCAATCATGCATAAAGCATTGATTATGAAACTCTTTCCAACTTCAATGCAACTTTATATAAACATCCCTAAAATGCGACACATTCTTCGGTAATATTTAAAAATTATCACAATACCACATTAATTTATAATACTTGAAAACTTAAAATTTCATCGAAAAAATGAACTTCATACAAATGACGGCATTGAAATATAAATTGCCTGGTTTACACATCTCTAAAATGCAATACATTCCTCGGTAATATTTTAAACTTATCAAAATACTACAATAATTTATTATATTTGAAAACTTCATCGAAAACAAATGAACTTTATTCAAATGACGTCATCGAACTATCTCTCTATAAAAGCAGCATTTCATTCATAAACGTTTTCCATTCCTTTCATTCATAACAATACTAAAATAACTTATTTTATGTAGAAACTTAAAACCATGGAGGTACAAGTAATTTAACTCTATGCTTAAAACTTCATCGTAAAATCGTCTGGTTCTCTGTGTAAAATCAATAAATCATATCAGCTATATTGCAGACTCCATGAGCTAAATAATTTTGAGTTAAAGAAATGTAGCAATTCTTGTACAACTCATTCGACATCTTTTGGTATTTACATTCTCCATAAGTGAAAATTAGGCTTCGTTGTAGAAATAATCAAAGTTTGATGATCATTTAAACTCAAACATATTGTAATTGCGTTGTTTCAGTATGTAGATGCACAGAATTTAAGCAAAAATAAAGTGGTTTTAGGACGGATACAATATTAAATACGAATTAAAAAGAACTTTAAAAATCACGATTTTGACACAAGATGGATGCTATATTTTATTTTGAAGTGGATCACGTGATCTCTTCATGTAAAGGGTGTAATTATTATTTTTATTTTTATTTATAAAACTACTGAATATATTTTGCTGAAATTTTTTATATATTTTATGGAATAATTTGAATATTTCCTAAAACTTTAGAAGCAATTTGTGAATTTTAAACTCGCTTAAAAAATATTTGAAAAATTAGGGTTTAATGTATTTCATTTTTTCAACACGGGTTCAATCCAAAACTAATTGGGTGGTATTATTCATTTATATTCCCATAGGTTTCACAGACTGTCTGAACAACATACTAAAATTTCATTTTGATAAAGTCATTTTTACGGCAGTTATCGTGCTAACGGACAGACAGACAGTCAGAATGAACAAAGTCATAAACATTTTTCAATTATGTTGTAAAGTGTTAAAAAACTAAGCACTCTGGATGAACGTAACATGAATTATAACAATCCAACCAGTTGGATACGTACACAATACATAATCAGAATGTGTGTCTGGAGCAAATCTCATACTTACATAGTCTACATGCGCCTGGCGTACAGGACCAAGTTCTTTGGCAATGGCGAAGATGGCACACTTGGGAAATTCTCGTAGGCAAATTCTAGAAAAATGTTTAAAAAATAACGTTTTAGAATTAAATATTACAGTGCAAAATAATGATTGCTCCCTGAATAATTGTTCTCTGAATATATATATAAAAATATTCCCCTCTGATGCTATATTATCACTAGTGATGGGTGTATAGATACAGCTGTATTGATGTATTGAAATATAACCTTACGATAGATGCATCGATATGTCGTTTCGATAAATATGTATAAATAATTACGTATCAATGCAATAACTTTTAATATGTATTACATCAACAATTTTCTTTAATTTGTCATATTTTCTCTTCAAGGAATATTATTTTTTAATTTTAGAGCCTTCATATATTTTTCATATCTAAAATGAAGTTTTACATTCAGCAGAATTTTAAGTCTTATACTCTACACCTTCAGAATATAAAACTTTACAAGCTGTTCTTTAATCTTATACTCTACAAGTCCCTGAAGTCTTATACTTTACAGGCCTAAGCATTACTCCACTGACTATTTAATTTTATACTTTACAGGCTTATTAATATTATACTTGTCAGGATCTGAAGTCTGGAAAGCTCTTTAATCTTATACTTTACAGGCTCTTACTTTACAGTCTCAGTACTCAACACGCTCCCGTACTTTAACAGTTATTTAATCTTTATGGACTATTTAATCTTATACTCAACATGTTCTGTTACTTTAAATGTACTTTAATATTTATAGACGATTTATACTTATTCTCAAAAGGATCCTATACATTAAAAGTTTGTTAATATTTATAGACTATTTATTCTTATACTTAACAGGATCTTATACTTTGAAGGTCCGTTGATATTTATAGACTACAATTTTATACTCTACAGGCTCTTTAATATTATACTCTACAGACTCTTCAATATTATACATTACAGGCTCTTTAATATTATATTCTACAGGCTTTTTAATATTAAACTCTACATGTTCTTTAATCGTTTGCTCTATAAGATTTTGTCTTATACTTTACAGACTTTTTACTTTCATATACTACAGTCCATAAGTTTTCCATAGATGGTGTTTATCAATAGTTTGAATATTTTTCAACAGTTTGGAATTTTTAAAACTTTACAACATAGTTGAAAAGAGTTTATTATTTTGTTCATTCTGTCTGTCTGTCTTTTAGCACGATAACTGCCGTAAAAATGACTTTATCAAAATAGAATTTTAGTATGTTGTTCAAACGGTCTCTGGGACCTGCGGGAATATAAATTAATAATGTCACCCAATTAGTTTTAGATTGAACCCGGGTTGAGACCCAGACCGTCCGACCTACCAGAAAGGTGTAAGGTAACTGTTTGGACGGCCGGGAAGTGCCACCCAATTTAAACCAGAACCCAGTGGGGGAGGCATCCACAGGGACCGTACCCTCCTTCCCCTACCACCAACCTCTCGGAAGGACTTACGGACCCACATGTTTAACGTGATCGTACTCCGCGTGAACACGGCGGCAGTTTTGGCAGCGGCTGGAATCGAACCCGGGCCTACCGCGTGCAACTCCAGCGCGCTAACCAATGGGCTACCGCGCCCCAAGAACCCGGATTGAAAAAATGAAATACATTGAACCCTATGGGATCTAATTTTTCAAACATTTTTAAGCGGATTTAAAATTCACAAATTGCTTCGAAAGTTTTAGGAAATATTCAAATTATTCCATAAAATATATAAAAAATTTTTTAGCAAAATATATTCAGTAGTTTTTTTTTAAAATAAAAATTAAAATAATAATTACACCTTTTATATGAAGGGATCAAATGACCATTATATGAAGAGATCACGTGACCCACTTCAAAATAAAATATGGCATCCATCTTGTGTCAAAATCGTAATTTTTATAATTCTTTTTAATTCATATTCAGTGTTGCATCCGCCCTAAAAACGCTTTATTTTTGCTTAAACTCTGTGCATCTACATATTGAAACAACGCAATTACAATATATTTGAGTTTAAATGATCATCCAAACTTGATTATTTCTACAACGAAGCATAATTTGCACTTATGGTGAATGTAAATACTAAATGATGTAGAATGAGTTGTATAAGAATGGCAGCATTTCTTTAACGCAAAGTTATTTAACTCATGGAGTCTGCAATATAGCTGATATGAATGAAATATTCGTTGATTTTACACAGAGAAGCAGGCGATTTTTTCGATGAAGTTTTAAGCATAGAGTTTAATTACTTGTACCTCCATTGTCTTAAGTTTTTAAATAAAACAAATTATTATAATATTGTGATGAATGAAATGAATGGAAAAAAAAATTATGAATGAAATGCTGCTCATTTGAATAAATTTCATTTGTTTTCTATGAAGTTTTTAAATATAATAAATTATTGTAGTATTATGATAATTTTAAAAATATTACCGAGGAATGTATCGCATTTTAAAGATGTTTAAATAAAATTGCATTGAAGATGGAAAGTGTTTCATAATCAATGCTTTACGCATGATTCATCTTCCTTGTTTTATAATCTACAAGCTCATAAGTCTTAAATTTATTTTACAGGTAATTTTTGAAGAAATTAAGTTCCGAGTATAATTATATCACATTTTATGTCATGAAAACGTTTTCTTTCTTTCAAGAGAAAATCTGATGTGGGCAGCACATGACTTTCCTTATATAATGCAATGAATTTACTACTTTTACAGTAAAAAAATAAATTATTTTTATAGTAGTTATTTGTATTTTTTCCAAGATATTGAATTTTCGTCAATGAGTCGTCATTTCCCATGTCGTCAACACCAATGAATCGTCATTGATTTAGCGTCATTTTTATGCATTTGGCGAGTTTTTCGTTAATTTAGCAACATTTAAAAAAGAGACCAAGTTTTCGTCATTCCACCAAATTCGTCGCCAAAATCTCGCCAAGCGTTATGGACGAAGAAATAAGTTATTCTTACAGCAGATAAATGACTATTGGCGTTCAAATACAAAAGTATTACTCAAAGTATCTTTTTTCATGAATGGAACGAGCTAGATCCACGAGAATGATGTCACCCAATTTATCGCATGGTATTACATATGAAAAGTGAACATGTTTCTCAATAGGAAATATTTGTTTTTATTTTATATGATTTTTTGATAATTTTTTTTTAAACGGTGCAATATCTCGAGAACGGTTCATGTTAGCGTTCTAAAATTTATGCTAATCGTTTTCTAATGAAAAATTACATACAAAATGTCTATTTGCGTAACTTTATTAGCGGTTTTGATTTTTTGACGATTTTTTCAAAATTTCACTCGAAAATTTAGGGGGGTTCTGAACATTAGATTGCGTATAAAAACAATAGGCTTCCAGTGTTTACGGATTGTGATTTGTGTACCAAATTTCGTTTGAATCGGTCCTTTCGTTCGTCAGTTATCGTCTCCACAAACTCACTGACACACACACACACACACACAGACATCACTTCAAAAATGTTTGATTCGAGATCAGGGATGCTTGAAACGTGCTCTCCCGTCGAAAACTCAAATTCGAATTTTCGACCCCGTCACAATACTTTCTTTATACATTATGTACATAAGGAAAGTAAAAAAAAACACAAAGGTGTTCTTATACACAATGGATTTTTTTTTTCGAAAAAATTCATGATTAATAAGAAATTTCAAGTTCTTTAAATTAAAATAATTTAATTGAAATTATTTGTATCGTTTCCATCAACAGTATATAAATCTTGTTCTCGATAGATTAATTTATTTCAGTTACAAGTAATCTTTTTTATATGAATATCTTCTTCGTATTTAATTTCATATCGAATTTCATGAAAAGAGGCGGGAACAAGATAATACGTTTTCGTTGAATCAATTAAAAATCTAATTATGAGGCAGCGCAATTATTCTTCTGCACGGTTGAACGAATGGGTGATTTGAATTGAATCCTTAATTGGAAACTTCAGATTTTACTTTTTCTTTTGGTGTTTAAGCAGCGTGTTATATTAAATAGTTTTAAAAAATATCTGATTATTGCGCAACATATCAGTGTTTCTATTGCCTTACGAACAGCTAATTAAGATTTTATTGTTTGAAAAAATCACCCAAAATCCTTTTTAGGTTTAATGAACTTCTAAAGCATATAATTGTTTTAAATAAGTGATACTTTTTCTTAAAATCATGTTTTTAATTGCATACATATTAAGTTTAAGGCATGATTTTAAAATAATGACTCAGATATACAGGGTGATTAAAAAAAGATGGACCAAACTTTACGAGGTAGTAGTACACACATACCAAGCATTTTCGTCATACTTTAATGGGTCGGAAATGAAAAGTAAAGTCGCCAGTGGGCGCTTAATGGTGCAAACGACGAGGCGAGACGAAAACGCAAGAATGCTTTAGAAGTTATAAAATGACATTTAATAAACAATAAAGCATTGGCTCAAAAGAGCGACCGCCAAACTGAATGCGCGTATCACAGCGGCGATGGATGGATTGGCTAAGTCTGTGGAACAGACCAGGCACTTCTACAGCAGCGTCTGAAATTATGGCGACGAGTTTCTCTTCGGATTCAAGAGGAGTGTCATTGACGATACTCTTGAGATATCCCCCTCAAAAGAAATCGAGGCACAACAGATCGGGCGATCGTGGAGGCCAAGCTATGGGACCACCTCGCCCAATCCATCGGCCTGGAAAAGTGACGTCCAGATAGTTCCTTACCTCTCACCCAAAATGAGTTGGAGCTTCATCGTGTAGGAACCACATACGGCTCCCTGTTGAAACATTCTTCAGCAATTCCGGCAAGACTTCTTGCAAGGAAAATACGGTACATTCTCCAATCAATTCGTTACGGCATAAGATACGGCCTTATTATCCTGTCGCCGATGATTCCTACCCACACATTGACGGAGAATCGTCTCTGATGCGAATGTTGATATTTTGCATGTGGGTTTACCCTCACCCACACATGTACATTGTGGATGTTGAATATGTTATCACGTGCGAAGGCGGCTTTATCCTTAAAAAGCACAGTCGCCGGAAATCTGGCTGCGCCTCTATCTGTCACAGGAACCAGCGGGCGAACTCCACGCGACGAGGATAATCCGCTGCCGTCATTGATTGCATTCGCTGGAGATGGTATGGTTGAAGACCCAGACCGTCCGACTCGTCCAGAGGAGATGGTATGGTTGTAACTCCTCATGCAGAACCCGCCATAACGTGGATTGTGGCACACCAAGAGTATGCCCCATTGCTTTTGTGCTTGTGCCTGGTCGAACTGTGTGTCCAGAATCGCCTGTTCCACACTTGACGTTCTAGCACTACTTGTATGACCTGCATTAGACCTGGTAGCGATAAAGGATCTCGATTTACAGAGCTGCTGGTGCAAACGTTCGAATGTTTTACTATTCGGCCACCGCCTATGGGAGAAACGTTTACCATATAGCCGTTGTGCCACTCTGCCATCCCCATTTGCAGCTCCATAGATGAAATACATATCAGCTTTTTCCTTATTTGTAAATTCCTCCATCGTCTCAAAAGTTGGAGCTGCGAATAACTGCTGCAAACTGATAAGGCCGTACATTCGGTGTTACGAAAATTTGCATAAGGGTTTTTCTTCTTCCCCAGATGAAATTTGCATACGTATTCTTCTTGTTCAACCAGAATGACGCTTTTAAGTTTGCAGAGCAGCCGCTTCCCAACGAGTAAGCGCCCTATAACTCCTTTACGTTTCATTTCCGAACCTGTAAACTATGACGGAAAATGCTTGGTTTAGTGTGTACTACCACCTTATAAAATGTGGCCCATCATATATATATATATATATACAAGGTGATTATAATTAAAGTTGCGGTTTTAAAACGCTGTAAAGTAAGAACCACAACCACTAGTCAGAAGGACCTGATATTTGACATGAGTGTACGTGAAGCAATGAAATTTTGTTTGACGAAGGAAAAGAAATGCTTCAAAAATGTACATATAGATGGCGCTGTATTTGCCAAACACGGGGTGTTGTTAGCCGAAAGAAACCAATAGGCAACTAAAGAAAATGACAATATAATCAGCCACTTAATTTAATAATTGATTGAAACATCACGAAAACATGAAGCAAACACTTACGATATACGCAAGAAATGTTCAACATGTTGTCAACCGTGCTCGGCTACGAGTTGGAAGCGCAAAACAGCATGTTCCACAACAGATCGGAGTGTATCAGAGTTGATGCTGTGGATGTGGTGCGTAATACATGCTTTTAAGTCAGCCAAGTTCGCCATCCGCTCACTGTAGACAATATTCTTGAGGTGCCCCCTGAAGTCGCAAGGATTAAGGTCAAGTGAACGTGGCGGCCAGACTGTTGGAAAATGACGGCTGATAATCCTGTCATTTCCGAAATGGATATTCAGCAGCTGCTTCACTGGTGTTGGAATGTGCGGAGGAGCGTCATCTTGCATTAAATTTGTGCTATCCGGACATTGACGCTGTTGAAGTGCGGGGATGATGTGATTCCACAAAAGAGCTTCATACCGCTGACAAGTGACGGTACAAGTAACGGGACCCGCAGGACCTATCCTCTCGTAAAGGAATGTACCAACGATAAACGTTGTCGTAAACCCGCACCACACAGTGATTGATCTTTGCAGAATGAAAAGACAATGGTTGCAGTGGGAATGCATTCTCACTCGCCCATATTCTGCAATTTTGCGTATTGACAGCACCTTGCAGATGGAAATGGGCTTCGTCTGTCCACAAAATGTTCCATGGCCATCCATTGTCCACTTTCATCCGAGCAAGAAATTTTAGCGCGAGAACTTTAGACTGAAAAATTTTCCTTGAATAGTAGCTCTTTATGGCTGAGTTCTTTATTTTAGCTTTATAAATTCAGTCTTAAAGGACATTTATTCGACCAATTCATTTAATGTTTTGATATTTTTTATTAGGCGCTTATAGTTACCTTTTTATTTTTGTTGCTATTACATTTATTTCTGATAAGCTTGTGTGATGTTGGGCCTGACTCGTATCACTCTACCCGTAATTTTTGCAATATTGTATTTTTAAAATATTTTCTTTGCTCCCCCCCTCCCTTTATTAGCCAATTTTTTGCTTACTTCTATTGCAATGGACCTAACGTGTATACTCATGGAACTTGCCATGCAAAGTTATTTGGGGTTCTTACGGTTTTTCCAAACCTCGTATAAAGTGTTTAATATTCATGGACTATATTGCAAAGCGAAGACAAACAATTTTTCCTATGCCACTTTATATCCAATTTAACCGTGCGCAATAAATTGACCTCATTGTTTCTAGTGAGCGACTATATTCAAATATCGTCGATTCTGCACTCATGTTTCAAGCTTTACTCAAGAGGAAAGAAAATAAATCAGTCTCAGTTGCTAATTGTTTGCCGAGACACAATTTGGTCGGGTAGCGTCATTGTCACGAAGAAAGGGGAGGGATGAGGATATTTTGCTATTCTTTGTAAAGTAGCAAGTTGAATAGAATAAGAGGGAAGGTATATGTGCATGTAGGTCTATTCGGTTCTTTATAAATAAATAAGGAATGATTGTAACAGGAGAAAGAAAGAGGTTTGCTAGATAACAATAGTGTCTGTTAATTTTTGGTATAAAGCACTAAAGCACTACTTGCAGATAATTAGAGCCATGAACTTGTTCTTTAATTCTTTCTTTAAGTTCAACCTTTAATTTAACTTCATACGAAGTAGATATATTTGCCACGTTTCAAATCATTGAAGTTCTAATGAACTAATATATATATACAGGGTGTCCCAAAAATATTGACCTCGGCTTTTATTCCTTAAATATTGATTTTAGATATATATATAATAAATTACAAAGTGGCGTAAAAAAAGGCGCAGAATTGGAAACTAGGTGGCCAGATGATTTTATACAAAATGGTAAGAGAAGACACTTAGTTGATGCTTACGTTTGGGTTATTATGTATGTACGGGGTTTGTTTGTGTTATTATCTGTTAGATGTTTGATATACTGCTATATGAGTTGCAATTTTAGTTATAATGGGAATTTTGTAATTTCTGTAGTTTTTTGCTATAGTGTATTTTGTGTTTTAAATATTGAGTACTTGGTTTCCGGCAGTGTATCAGCTTCCGGAAGTGTCGTCATGACATAAAGCTGGCTTAACCGGGAAGTTGGGGCCACAATCCCCCCGGCTACTTTTAATACATTGCTGTTCTTTTCTTTCATTATATGCCATTTATATAAATATACTTGGTTGAGCTGCTTAGCGCCTATAGGTATGTTTTCAGAATTTTGATTGTGATAACGTAGGTATACATAAGGTTATATATATATATATATACAGAAGGTCGTTCGCACTTTATGAAAACGATTTTGTATTTATGTTTTTCGTTAGCATTTTGAGATAAAGACTGGGAATTTTCAATATACTGCTACTGTTTTGTTTTGATTGGAATGTAGAATAAAAGATTTATTTTAAAAATGGCTCCTGAAATTGATAGATGGCTCTACGGTCACGTAAATGCACTTTCCGAGGAAAAATATTCGTATCAACAAATTGTAAAGCAGTGTAAAAATCGAGGCAATTGCATTTCAAAGAAAGATATTTTTAATACATTAAATTTGTAAGTAAAAAAGCTTCTAGCTGCAAGTAAAAATGAAGAAATGGCCGCAAGATCGTATCCTAAGACTGTTCGAACGCGGATAAATATCAAGAAAGTGAAGTCTCTGATCCTAAAAGAAAATCCACCGACTCAAAGATCCATTGCATCTAAACTGGGAATGTCTTCTGGCACTGTAAGTAAAATCATTCATAGAGATTTTAAGTTAAAAAAGATGTTTAAATCTGAAGTTCATCTGCTTTTGCCAAAGCATATTGCGGAGAGAAAAACAAATTGTAGAAAATTATATAAAAACACCTAGCTGCTGATAAATGGAAATTTGTGGTAGCACTCGATGAGGCTTGGGTGCATTTAAGTGAGTGTAATTAAAAAGAGCAATTTTCTATTGCTCAACTGACGAAAATGACCAGTACGAAATGGCTTCGCCAATGAACAAAAAAGTTCTCAAAGGGATACATGATAGTTGAAAAAATTTTTTACAACGGTATATTAAAACTCAAAAAAGTTTCAAGTAAAGCTAAAATTAATTCACTCTATACTATCAACAGAATATTTTAGAACCAATTTTTGAAGAAGGTATTCCAGCCTTATATGGAAAGGACATCAATAAAGTTGAGCTTAATATGGACCAAGCCTCTAGTCACACGTCTACGTCAACCATATTTAGCAAAGAAAGAATCAGAAACAGGAATAAAATGTATCCCATTTAATGAAATACTTGTAAAATCACCTAACGCTTCTCATATGGATTTTTGCGCTTTAGGTTTTTTAAAACGAGCCTTAGAAAAACAGCATCCAAGAGGAAACACTGAACGGACTTTGAAAAACGGCCCAAGAGGAGTGGGATAAATTGACATGACGGTGCTAAGAAAAAGTTTATTTTCATGGAAAATTCGAGCTAGAGCTGTAGTAAAAAATCAAGGCTATCAAATAGAAGCAAATCGCCGCAAGAAATATGCCCTTTATGCATAAAAATTAATTACCAAAATCGTTTCCATAAAGTGTAAACGACCTTCTGTATATATATATATATATATAATATTAAAACACCGTGAAATACTACATTACAAAATCATCTGAAATCACACTTAAAAGGCACAAAGCTGCACTAAAAAGAGGATTAAAATATTGTCAAAAAGAAAAGAGGTATGGATGGAAACAATATACCAAAAGATGGCCGGGGGGAGTTGTGACCCCCTCACCCCGGTTAAGCATGCTTTACGTCGCGACAACACTCCCGGAGAGCCGGTACATTGCAAACAGGAATACGAATGTATCAAATTGTAAGATGTAAATATACATCATACAGAAACAAATATAAGATATAATTGTCGAGATCCAGCCCTATCGAAATTCATCTACAGTAAATGTTTGAAATATGTTAAAAAGTGTGTGAATAATGTTTGAAACATGTTCACAAGTATAAATTAACAAAATTACAAAGCTTCCACTTAAAGAAGAATTTAAATATTGACACATAATAGAACAATAATAACAAAGTCTATTTCTAAAACCATATACCTGAATGACAAACAATAGCATATTACATGCAGATGTACATCCCATGTAATATGCTATTGTTAAAATCTGCTATTGCTATAATCTGAATAAATATGAAGATGGAACACATATATTAAACGAAATTCTGTTCATTCGCTACGTTGATGACATTTTGGTAGCATATCCATGTGAAGAATATCAGATGGATTTTACTTTCTATCCACAACATTTAAAACTAACTGAAACTCCATATAATGTCAACAAAAGTCTTAATTTTCTGGATATAACGATATACAAGCAACCAGGAGGTTCTACTGGTTTCTGTTTGTACGATAAACGCAACGACTTCCACTTCAAAATCAATTATATCATAAACTGGAACTCGTGTATGCACAAAAATGTTTTTAGAAATATTATACTGGGACAATTAATACGTAGTCAAAGAATAAACAGTCAAATGGAAGATCGATATTTATGCGATTATCGTTTCCTACAAAACACCATCTCACAGGGTTTTCCCAAGAATTTTTTAAGTGACATTATCTACAAGTTTTATAAAATAACTGTAACCGAAAGTTACCGTTTATATTTAAATAAAACTGTTGGCAATATACATACTGGATTGTCACAGGTAAAGCGTGTGATAACTGATATGGGACCTCTTGAATAGGGTATAATGTATAATACGTTATAGCAAATTTGCATGGTCTTGTATGACACAATATGGGATGTACATCTGCATGTAATATGCTATTGTTTGTCATTCAGGTATATGGTTTTAGAAATAGACTTTGTTATTATTGTTCTATTATGTGTCAATATTTAAATTCTTCTTTAAGTGGAAGCTTTGTAATTTTGTTAATTTATACTTGTGAACATGTTTCAAACATTATTCACACACTTTTTAACATATTTCAAACATTTACTGTAGATGAATTTCGATAGGGCTGGATCTCGACAATTATATCTTATATTTGTTTCTGTATGATGTATATTTACATCTTACAATTTGATACATTCGTATTCCTTTTTGCAATGTACCGGCTCTCCGGGAGTGTTGTCGCGACGTAAAGCATGCTTAACCGGGGTGAGGGGGTCACAACTCCCCCCGGCCATCTTTTGGTATATTGTTTCCATCCATACCTCTTTTCTTTTTGACAATATATATATATATATATATATATATATATATATATATATTTAAATCTAATTATTGAACCTACTAATGGGAATACTAATTTATATGTTAAAAAAGACTTTTAATTTTAACATATAATGAAATATTACCATTTAATTCCTGCAACTCAATTTAAAATTCAATTGTTCAGAAATATTATACTTAATCAACTTTTTAGAATTTGTAGATTATCAGGTACACAATTTCAGACTATGCATATTATTAATCTAAAAATTACCAGTAAATTATATAAATATCCATGTATTTAGTAAATAGTATAGTTAAAAAGTTTGTATTAGCGGAATATTCTTAAATTCTCTCCTTAATAACTAATATTAGCCAGACATCAACTTTCTCTTGAATAAGTATTACAATGTATTTACATCCCTTATACTTTAGCCTCTATGTTTTCTATTATATCATACGCCCCATTATTTTGTAGCTCTTACTGTAGAATAGCACCGTTTATAGTGTTTTCGCATTACTGTTATTTATTTTTCACGATTGGCAACAGTAGTTTTCTACTTTCATCTTTTACGATTGGCAACATTGGTCTCTTCATTCAAGGCTCCAATGGATAGGACATATGCAGTGTTTTTTTCAGGTATACTTGTTTCCTATATAATTTTTCAATTTTTATGCATGTAGTCTAATTAAAAAGAGTTTATAGATATTATCTATATCTTTCTTTAGAAATATGGATATTTTGTGTTCATTTTGATTAAATACTTGGACTTCACAAAGAGGTTTTTCGAAATGAACAATTTATTTAGGCCTAGTGCTTATCCACATGCATAGCTTTAATGCTTGGATTTTATTTGAGTTTTTATTATCGAATCCACTCCATTGATATTTGTTGATTACCTTCAGCTTGATGACTAGGAAGGCATTTTATTTTCCACATGATTGAGGATTCTCTATTTAATACTTTTTTCTATTATGTAGGCATATTTTAAAGTTAGGGTTTTTTTAAGTTACAACTTCTCTCTATTTTATCATTGGATATTCAAATTATTTTTATTTTATATATATATATATATATATATATATATATATATATATATAAATGATTCCTTATGTTTTTTATTGGACTTTCCCTTCATCTGTGTATTAAGCTTGACACACTTACGGAAGATAGGCCTTTGCATAGTAATGGTTCCGGGAGTGTTGCCTAGGCGTAATAGCACGCTATAACCGGGAACGAGGGATCACAATCCCCCTCGGTCTTTTATACAATCCAGTTGGCTTATTTCCCTCTTTCTTTAGAATTCATATTTTTGCTTTTTGTAAATGAGCAGCATTGCGCCATTACGTTAAGTAGTATGATATTTACACATCCTCTAACTGTTCTATTTTAATCGTATATATATATATATATATATATATATATATATATATATATATATATATATATATATATATATATATATATATATATATATATATATATATATATATATATATATATATATATATATATATATATATATATATATATATATATATATATATATATATATATATATATATATATATATATATATATATATATATATATAATATATATATATATAATATATATATATATATATATATATATATATATATATCATTGGATAACAGGACCGCAGAACGATAACACAAAGTTACATACAGGTCATTGTGGTCTAAAGGACTAGTTGCTCATCCAATGAAGGTCGTCATATTACCATTGGACTTTTCTTTTTTAACGGTCTTGTGATAATTTTTATTGTCACTCCGGGGGTTGGCTTCAGCCAGAGCTGGCGTCCAGGAGTGCAATGCCGCGGCATTTATGACAAGCTTGTTGACAACTGGGGTGGAAGGTCAAAATAAAGTGTCTCATGATTACAAACTAATACTTCACAAAGAGTAAATATAAGATTGAGCTGCAACACTAGTGACATTTAAAATATTACAGCTTTCCCATTTATCGGAAAACCCAGGTTAAAATATTAAAATATCAAAATTTTAACCGCTATACATCGAAAACTGACAGCTGGATTCAAACCCAATTACATACTTTAGGGCTTTCAAGAGCTACCAATTCCTGCCTATTGTTCATCTTTTAGTTTTGAGATATAAGCATTACAAACTTGAAAGACTGAACATTTTCAATCTTTTTCAAACTGACAAGAGGATTATTTGAAAACCATAAGAGCTTGTTTGAAAATATGGATTTAGAAACTAAATTATATACACCTAGGGCTTTCAAGAGCTACAAATTCTTGCCTATTGTTCATCTTTTAGTTTTGAGATATAAGCATTACAAACTTGAAAGACTGAATATTTTCAATCTTTTCTAAACTGACAAGAGGATTATTTGTAAACTATAAGAACTACTTTAAAAATAAATATAGATGTAGAAACTAAATTAAATACACCTAGGGCTTTCAAGAGCTATAAATTCTTGCCTAATGTTCATCTTTTAATTTTGAGATATAAACATTACAAACTTGAAAGACTGAAAATTTTCAATTTTCTTTAAATTGACAAGAGGATTAGTTGAAAATAGCTTCGTTAAAAATAAATATAGATTTAGAAACTAAATTTCCTAACACATAATTATGCAGTTTACTGTAAAACATTCTGCAACATTTGCATATTTCTTCAGCTACTCTGTTGATAATTTCGGCAGACTGATACGAAAAGATACAATTACAGGCGAATGATGATTCCTGAAAATTGCAGCTTTGTTTCTGAATGTATATATATATATATATATATATATATATATATATATATATATATATATATATATATATAATCTTTTTTTCTTTCCTTATACATATTAATTTGAGTTAAATTGTTAAGGCATTAAATGTATATTTATTTGAAAATACAATGAATTTGTTATCTTAATATCCTTCACTTTTAGTTGGCGCTATGGTGCATTTTAAAATCGCGCCAATTCGGCAAAATTCCAAAACACTTAAATATATAGAGTGCGATTTATCCAAGGCTAATGGGTATTTGCTATATTCATTTTCTCAACAAAAGTTACTTTATAAAATGCCTTTAATTAATAAATTTCAGCTTATTTAGTCTTTTATTACTTTCCCTACAATATACGGTAATGTATGAGGAAAGTATCGTGTTAAAAATCGGAGCTCACGTTTTGGACGAATCTGCAAGTTTCGACCACTGTAAAACAAAACAGTAAAAACTATTGTTAATGTGACGTCTGTATGTGCGCCTGTCTGTCTAACTGTGTGTGTGTCTATCTGTGTGTCTGACAGAACCTGCCCCTTTTTTTCTTGCAAAATGGCTCAGAAACCCGCCGAAATCTAAAATATGAGCCTCAATTTGATGAAATGTATAAATTAAATGCTAATTTTATACTTAATTTCAAACTATAAAACGAATAACATCAACTTCAATTCTCTAAGATGGACCATTCTTGGGATATTAAGGTTTATGGAATTTTGAGGAGCTAACAATGTTTTTTACTTAAGTTTGTTCGATGAAATTTCTTAAAATTTGGTAGAAATGGTGCTGATTAGATTTTAGTACAGCTCGAAAAACTAAAACTAGCCTTGTTTCTGCGAAGTATGCACAAAACCGTCATAATCTGAAATAAAAGACTAAATAAACTTAACAGTATTCTTTAAACGCTTGTTTTAAACGTAATTTTTTAACAATGAAATGAATAAGACAAAATCCACTAGATTAAAATGAACCTTTTACAAGTTATTTAAGATTTTTTGTAATTTTGAAGAGATGGCAATCTTTTAAAATGCATTAAGCTGCATACAGAAAAGAAGATGTACAAATAATAATATTAAGTAAGGATATAATATTAAGTAAGTATATGTGTCCATTTGAGACATTAAACTCAATTTAATGGAATATGGATTTGAGTCTGTAGTGAAAATCGTGCGCTGCTCACATAAGATTATTTTAGATTTTGTAGATTTGTGCGTGGCATTTAAAAAGAAACAGCTTGTTATATATATATATATATATATATATATATATATATATACCAAAATTCAATTAGCATCAGTGTAACTCATAAGTGATTTAATTATCAAATTTCATGAAATTTCGTCCGATGGATTTTGAGTTTGAGTTAATATATTGAACATAAATACAGACACACACATGCAAACAGACGTAGACATAATATTAAATGAGTTGATTCTTGTTCCAGATTTCCCAAGACGTGCGAACACATCGCAAACACGAATTCTAATATTTGATCCTATTTCAATGGTGGCAGACATGTTACCATACCATTGTTTTTGACAAAATATTTTGGTGCAGCTGTTATTCAAGATCTACTGCAGATAGAGCTTCGGTGATGAGTACTGACTGATATGGATTCAACATTAAATGTGAGAAGGGATAGGGTGTTCAGGAAGGATTTTTACTTCCGGTCCTTTTTTTTTCCATTTCCTGCATAAAAATTTTCATTTTTCTTGAAACAACGTTTATTTTATGGTTAGCTATAAACAAAGCTATATGATGATAACTGTATCTCACGTGAAAGAGAACGTTTGTATTTTATTCAGCAAATTGAACATTTTGGTATGCGGCGTCCTTAAAAAGTTAAATATTAGAAAACTGTAGTTTTCATTTTTTTTTGCATCATATGATTTTACTTTGTATTAAATATCAAGTCTCTATCGCACTGTCCAATGTGTTTTCCAAACATTTCGCATTTCGAATGTTTTGAATGTGTTCCTCCCTTTCCACTGTAAATTTAAAATTGAGAATAATTCAATTTTATTATGGATATTGTTCAAACGTTCACATACGCACAAAACTTTAAGATCTCGATGCATAAAAAAGGCGCTTTACGCTTATTCAGCAAGATGAATATGGTGCATGGTATCCGTAACGAAATAAGAAAACAGTAACTTTTCATCTTCTTTCAATCCAACGATAGCGGGATCGATATGCACCCGGTGCATCAGGGTTTGATCCTTATCGCCCAAAACTATCTCCGTGAAGTATGTGCACGTTAAATTTGTAGATCCGAAAGTGTATCCAAGGGGTTAGAAGCTGAGGGAAGGATGGAACAGTCAATACGGGTGACACCACTAGTGGGTTTTAATCTAAATTGGATGACACTGTTCCGGATATCCAATTAGTTACTTTCCACCTTCAGGTAGGTTGAACGATATGGGAAAAAAATAACGATCCTCAAATATAAATCTCACACTTTTTGTGTAGGTTAGACGGTCTGGGTAGCAAAGTAAAATCTAACTAAGACATGATAAGTTAGGGGAAGGGATGATAAGTTAGGTGTACTGTTCTTTTAATTACCACCCCATTGGGTTTTGTGTAAATTAGGTGGTATTGTCCCAAACGTCTAACGATTAAGACAATGCCACCCTGTCAATGCCTGTTGTTCCCAACAGTTACCTTACGTCTTCGGAAAGTCAGACGTTTTAGATAAAATAAGTTAGAATAAAAAACGATGGTTGCCTCTAAATTCCATTTTTCCTTATCAACAAACAATATGGAGTGAAACTATTTCAGTTATTCTTAACACTATAAAGGATTTTTTTTAAAAGAGTATTATTGTTTTCATACCAGCATTTATAATAATTTAAGGTACATTTATTAATCGAACCTCGAAATGGAGTCTTTAAAAATGTTTACTAATGATTGGGTGTAACTTCCAACTTCCAGCTAGCCTCTTAATCTTAAATATTTAAAACAAGAACCATATATTTATATAATTAGCCAATGGTCATTAAATACATTGTCCAATTATCTAGTTAACAGGTAAGTGGGTTAACGATCATGAAATTTTAATCATCTAAGATGAAAATGAAATATTTTGCTTTGAAACCCAGCAATTTGTTCTTGAATATAAATAAATAAAGCTCATTTTGTCCATAACTATAAAATTATCCGGAATCTGAAGCAAACATATTCAACAAACATAAAAGTAGTTCAGAAATTTTACATAAGGATCTATCTATTTATACTAATTCACAAATGTCTATGTGTCTGTCTATCACGCTTTTTGTAGCACTTGCCTAGTATAGGCAAAACTTAAATTAGGTACATGATTCGTTCGTTCAATCTTTCAAATGTCATCATCGTTCCATGAAACCCCCGAGTAAAATCAAATTTTACAAAAATAATACTTTAAGGGAGTGCTCCACTTCAGAACGTTCGAAATATATATGATAAATAAATATACTTCACAATGAGATACAGAATTTGTAAGGATTAACAATTTTATTCTCGACTCCTTATTTTTCAAGAAGCATCTTCCCCGGGGAAATAAGAGTCTAAATTTAAATAGCAGCCGCGCAGATTGCGGACGGTAGAGGGGGTTGGCAACCAGATTCTAAAAAAGAGGTGCGAAGCACGGTGGGAGATGGTACGAGTTGGTAAGTAGAGCGTAGCGTGTGTAGATGCGAACGATGATAGACCGGATTGACCATGTATATTCTGATTTATTATTTGTAAATTGCGTTTATGGAGTTTATTTTATGATTTCTACAGTTTAAGAATAAACTTGTTTTTATCAAAAGATACTTGCATGTTCATTTCGACACCTTTATGACTTAAACATTTAGCGCAAGCAGATAGTTCATTATAAAAATAGATCCAATTTCAGTCTCCCAAAATTTGTTGATTTAGGGATGCTACACACCAAAACATTCGATTTTCCATATAAATATGAAACATCTACTTTAAAGTGAGCTTCAGGCTTGTAATCTGGTACAAGGGTTAGTCGTTTGATAAAACTTTCGGAAAAGTCGAATTTCTCAAAAACGTTCGTTCGGGTTCATCAGGTGCTTAACATCAAAACGCTCGAAATATCAAGTGATAGAAAGACGTATTTTGTGACGACATTTAGACTTGAAGTTTAGTTCAAAAGCAAATCTTTTGATAGTAAGAAGGAAGGAAATTTCAGTTTTCGAATTTATTTTATTTTAGGGTTGTCGCACACACCAAAATATTCGATTTGCTGAATAAAGGCGAAACACTCTGTTCCAACTCAGACAGAGAACTATTATGTAGTACTAGCCGAATAAACGTTGAAAATCAACGGTTTCGTAATAAGCAATCCCCCCGAATAATGTAAATTTTTGAATAATTCGAGTTTCATATTTAAATCGGCAAATCGAATATTTTGGTGTCTCCTTAAGGAAGTAAATATTGGAAAACTTAAATTGCCCACTTCTTCCTTTCGAACTATCTATTCATACACAAAATTAAAGTCTCTTTCATTCCGAAGCATGTATTTTATCATTTCTCCATTCGAACGTCTTTCTGTGGAGCACAGTCATAAATGATTATTTAGGAAAAACTCTATTCACCTTGGATTTTTTATTAGATGACTGGCCCACATACCAACTATCAAGCCTCTATTACATTTAAAAGGAAGCGTGTATAACTTATTCGAAAAATCGAACATTTTGGTGTGCCGCATCCCCTAAAGTAGAGAATATTAAAAAACTGAAATTGTACACTTTCTTCCTTTCAAATTATCTACCAGTACACCGAATTTGAAATCTCTATCTCATCCAGAAGCATGTTTTTTATCATTTCATATTTCGAAAGTTTTTCTCTGGAGCATACCCTTAATCTAATATTTCTGAGAAACTCTATTCTTCTTAGGTGTTTTCATTAAATGATTAGCCCATATACCAAATTTCAAGCCGATATCAAAATTCAAAGGAAGAATTTCTCATTTATTCGGAAAATCGAACAGTTGGGTTTGCGACACCCACTAAATTGGAAAATATTGGAAAACAGAAATTGTACACACTTTTTCTTTCGAACTATCTACCCGTACACCAAATTTGAAGTCCCTATCGTGTATCCCAAAGCATAATTTTTCGTCATTTCACCTTTCGAACGTTTTTCTCTGGAGCACCCTCTTAAACGAACGTTTTTGAAAAAATCTTTTGTCTTGGGTGTTTTCATCAAATGAGTGGCCCATATACCAAATATCAAGCCTCTATCACGTTTTAAAAGGGGTGTTTTTCCTTTATTTCGAAAATCGAACATTTCTGTGTGCGGCACCTCCTTAAGTAGAAAATATTGGAAAACTGAAATTTTACACTTTTTTCCTTCCAAACTATCTACCTGTACGCCAAATTTGAGATCTGTATCTCATTCCGAAGCATGTTTTTTTTATCAATTCACCTTTCGAACGTTTCCTTGTGGATCACCCCCTTAAGCGAACATTTCAGAAAAACTATATACGTCTTGTGTGTTTCTATCACATGATTAGCCTATATACCAAATTTCAAGCCTCTATCAAATTTTAAAGGAGCCTTTTCTCATTTATTGGGAAAATCGAACATTTTGGTGTGCGGCACCCCCTTAAGTAGAAAATATTGGAAATCTGAAATTGCACACTTTTTCCTTTCGAACGGTTTATTCATACACCAAATTTGAAGTCTCTATCGCAAAGCATGTTTTCCTATCATTTCACTTTTAGAACGTTTTGGTATGGAGCACCCCCTCTACAGAACGTTTTCGAAAAATTCGATTTTTCCATTGGGGTTTATCGAACGACCGAGCAGCATACCAAATTGCAAGTCTTTTTCTATTCGGGAAGAGCCTAAAAAAGCATGACAGACAGACAGACGGACACTTGGCAATTAGTATATACTAGTCAAATACACGTTGAAAATCAACGTTCTCGCAATAAGCAACTCCTGAATAGTGTAATTTTTTAACAATTCGTGTTTCATATTTATTCGGCAAATCGAATATTTTAGTGTGCAAAACCCTCTAAAGAAGAAAATATTGGAAAACTTAAATTACGCACTTTTTCCTTTCGAACTATCTAACAGAACACCAAATTAAAGTCTCTATCTCATTCCGAAGCATACTAATTTATCATCTCCCCTTTTGAACGTTTTTCTGTGGAGCACACCCATAAATGAACATTTTTGGAAAACTCTGCTTGTTTTGGGATTTTCATCAGATGATTGGCCCATATACTAAACCTGTATCACATTTAAAAGGAAGCGTGTCTCATTTAGTCCGAAAATCGTACATATTGGTGTGCGGCACCTTCTAAAGTAGCAAATATTGGAAATCTGAAATTGAACACTTTTTTCCTTTCAAACTATCTACCCGTACACCAAATCTGATGCCTCTATCCTATCGTAAAACATGTTTTTCTATCACTTCATCTTTCGGACGTTTTTCTATGTTGCACCCCCTTAAATGATCATTTTTGAAAAACCCTAATAATCTTAAGTTTTTTTATCAAATGATTAGTCCATATACTAAATTTCAAGCCTCTATCGCATTGTAAAGGAGGCGTTCTTTATTTGTTCGTCAAATCGAACATTTTAGTGTGTGGCACCCCCTACAATAGCAAACGTTGGAAAACTGAAATTGCACACTTTCTTCCTTTCCAACTATCTACCCGTATACCAAATTTGAAGCCTCTAACTCATCGCGAAGCATGCTTTTTCTATCATTTCACCTTTCGAATGTTTTTGTGGGGAGTACCTACTCCCTTAAATATGCATTTTTGAAAAACTCTATTTTTCTTTTTGAAAAACTCAAGTTTCACTTTCACTTTTCTATCAAATGATTCGCCCATATACCAAATATCAAGTCTTTGTCACGTTCTAAAAGGGTGTTTCTACTTCATTCCCAAAATCGAACATTTTTGTGTGCGACATCCTCTAAAGTAGAAAATATTGGAAAACTGAAATTTTACACTTTCTTCTAAACTATTTACCCATACACTACATTTCAAATCTCTATCTCATCCAAAAGCATGTTTTTTTTTTATCAATTCACCTTTCGAACGGTTTTCTCTGGAGCTCCCCCTTAAACGAACGCTTTTGAAAAGTAGAAAATATTGGAAATCTGAATTTGCACACTCTCTTCCTTTCGAACGATTTACCCATACACCAAATTCGAAGTCTCTATCTTATGGCAAAGTATGCTTTCCTATCATTTCACTTTTCGAACGTTTTGGTGTGGAGCACTCCCTCTAGGGAACGTTTTTGAAAAATTCGATTTTTCCAGGGGTTTTTATCGAACGATCGAGCTGTGCACCAAATTGCAAGTCTCTATCTATTCGAGAAGTGCCTTAAAAGCAGGACAGATGGACAGACAGACGGACACTTGGCAATTAGTATATATAGATACGGATTAATCGCTGGATAACAAATTAGATAAAAAATTAAATTTTCTTAAAATATACATTTGCAGGAGCTCGCAGAACGAAAACGCTCGAAATATGGATCGTTCCTTTGAAATTGAGACTTGGGACTTGGCGTATGAGTAGAGTGTTTGGTAGTAAAAATGGTTAAAATTACAACTTTACCAGTTTTGTTATTATAGGAGTGCGCGTATATAAAAATACTAAATTTTCTGAAGAAAAGTGAACGGTCCTTTTTTTTAAGAAATATAGATATGAAATTTAGTACACGGGCCAATAGTTCGATAAAATTCCCATGAAATCACGAATTATTTAAAAATTTACATTTAAAATGCGGGAGCGTATGTGTGTGTGGAGTGGGGTGGGGTTGAAGGTGTTCTATACGAAAACATTCAAAATGTAAAACTTTTTGAGAATGTTCCTTTCATTTAAGGACACATAATATACGAATAAAACTTTTTACTATTTATATACGAATCAATATTTGGATAACAACCCCGGAGAATATCGAATTTATCGAAAATTTAGATTTAAAGGGAAAGCACCAAAGCAAAAGGGTTCAAAATACGCATTGTTTGTAAAACACACCTTTCCAATAAGATACACTAAATATTTGGTACCACGGTAGATAATTCGATAGTAAGAAGGAGGAAAGTAAGAGTTTTAAAATATTCGTTAATTTAAAGGTGCCGTACACCAAAATGTTCGATATGTCGAATATATATGTAAAACATCCTCTTTTAAGTGAGACAGAGACATGGAATTTTGAGTAATCAATTGTTGTTCCAATAATTTAGATAACAATTGATTATATTATTCCCTATATTCCAATTGAATACTCAATTGTCTCAATCATTTAGAAAACAATTGAGATAGAAATTTGAAATTTAGGACAAGTTAGATAGATTAATAGAGCTGACAATATGTTTCTGAATTCTGATTATATAACAACTAAGTAAGGAACATTTTAATACTCTTTATTATAGTATAATTATGTATATTACTGTTCTTGTTTTGTTACTTTCCTTACATACATAATGTATAAGGAAAGTATTGTGACGGGTTTCGAAAATTCGAATTCGAGTTTTCGACGGGAGAGCACGTTTCAAGCATCCCTGATCACGAATCAAACATTTTTAAAGTGATCTCTGTGTGTGTGTATGTGTGTGTGTGTGTCAGTGAGTCTGTGGAGACGATAACTAACGAACGAATGGACCGATTCGAACCAAATTTGGTACAAAAATCACAATCCGTAAACACTGGAAGCCTATTGTTTTATACGCAATCGAATGTTCAGAACCCCCCTAAATTTTCGAATGAAATTTTGAAAAATTCGTCAAAAAATCAAAACCCCTAATAAAGCTACGCAAATAGACATTTCTTATGTAATTTTTCATTAGAAAACGATTGACATAAATTTTAGAATTCTAACATTAACCGTTCTCGAGATATTGCACATTTTTAAAAAAATTTATCAAAAAGTCATAAAAAATAAAAAAAATATTTCTTGAGAAACATGTTCACTTTTCATATGTAATACCATGCGATAAATTGGGTGACATCATTCTCGTGGATCTAGCTCGTTCCATTCATGAAAAAAGATACTTTGAGTAATACTTTTGTATTTGAACGCCAGTAGTCATTTATCTGCTGTAAGAATAACTTATTTCTTCGTTCATAACGCTTGGCAAGATTTTGGCGACGAAATTGGCGGAATGTCGCCAACTTGGTGACTTTTTGAAATGTTGCCAAATTAACGAAAATCTCGCCAAATGGAAAAAAATGAAGCTAAATCAATGAAAATGACGACCAATTCTCGAAAATTCAATATTTTGGAAAGAATATTTGTATCTACTATAAGAAAAACCTATATTTTTACTGTAAAATTAATAAATTCATTACATTATATAAGGAAAGTCATGTCATGTATTGTCCACAACAGATTTTTTACTGTGGCACCGTTGATTTCAAACAGGTACTTGGTCTAAATGTTTTTCAAGAAACTTTCAATATAATTCATAAAAATTTTCTCATTTTTTAAGGGAACGGTATCCTTTAAAATTTAATATACCATAGTTTTGTAGCTTTATAAATTCTAAATAGATTATATATTCTAATAAGTTTCTATATCAGTTATTTTATAGAATTGAGTATTATTAAATTTCTAGTATGTAACGATGCTTCAATAGAACTATTATCTTTGCTTTAGCAAGTAAAATAAAAATGTTGTTGCTTATATTGCTAAACAATAAAGTTTAAACGGGTCTTTTTACTAAATTATCCAATTAAAGCATTAAAAAGGGAAATGGCGGGTATTCTACAGTTTAAAAATGAAACGATGACGAGATCCTTTTTTAGAAATAATAATTATTTAAATTGAGTTTTTGTTTAGAAGTAATAATTATTTAAATCTAAATAGATTATCTTTGCGCGTAATATAATATAGACATTTAAAAAATTAAGAAACACCAATTCAATAAACAAATTTCTAAGAATATGAATATTAATATACGAGTACCATGTTGAAAATTTTTCTACAAACACGTACATTAATTTTAGTCATTTATCTTAAATATCTTACTTATAAAAATAGAAAAGTATTCTAAATTTACGTTACATTTCGAAATTTTCTTACATGTTAAAGATGTCCATAAAAAAATAAATGTGAAAATAGCATAGATATTAGTAATAGTGGGAAACGGGATGATTAGCTATTGAATTTATAATCACTGCTGTGATGCGTACATTTTATATTAGCATTAACAATTTATTATTAGCAGCAGAGTCCGCTTACTTCGAGAGCTACGCCTGTTCAAGTACGCCATGGTTATGCATGGAAAACAGGAACTGACGGATATCAACTACCGTCGGCTCTCCCATTCGCTCCTATTATCCACAGGCACAGGCTGGCCACACATCCCTTCCATTCAATATTAATATTTCTTATACGACTCCCTATCAAAACGTACTTACTATACTAACCCCTAACATATAATGTAATGGATTTACGCTCCCCAGACCCTCTAATAAACCAATTTATCGAGTTTAATACCTCAAACTATGTATCTAAAGTTTTCAATTTCTGGTTATACATGAAGGGACTAACTCCCTGTAACTTTATGGGTCATACAATTCAGTTCCAACCAATCTATCTATAAATAAAGTTTAGATTAATTGCATTATTTACAAGAAAGATCAATTATACATGAAGCATTGATTATGAAACACTTTCCAACTGAAATGCTATTTTATTTATACATCTATGAAACGTGATGCATTGAGCTCTGATATTTTTTTAATTATCACAGTACTACAGTGATTTATTATACTTGAAAACATAAAACTTCATCAAAAAAGAAAATACTAGTTACATAAAATGAACTTTGTTCAAATGATGATATCGAAATATAAATCGTCTGCCTTTCTATGTAAAATCAATGAAAATTTCATTCATATAACTTATATTACATTTTCTAGAGCTAGTTAATTTTGCTTGAAAAGAAATTCAGCTATTCTTATAGAACTCGCCCTACAATCACTTGATTTGTTTGCATCCTGTATGCATTAAAATTAGGCTTCGTTGTAAAAATAATCAAAGTTTGGTGATCATTTAAAGAAAATAATATTGTAATTGAATTGATAATTTGAATATTTCATAAAATTTTTGAAGCACTTTGGGCATTTTAACTTTGCTTAAGAAATGTTTGAAAAATTAGGTCCCATAGGGTTCAATGTATTTCATTTTTTCAACCCGGGATATATCCGAAACTAATTGGGTGATAATATTAATTTTATTCTCATATGTTCCACAGACCGTCTCAACAACATACTAAAACTTCATTTTGATATAGTTATTTTTACGGCAGTCATCGTGTGAACGGACAGACAGACAGAATGATCAAAGTCCTAAACACTTTTTAACTATGTTAGAAATTGTTAAAAATAAATTGATTTAAACTCAAAGCAATGGCTTTATACGATTAAGTTCAATTATGCATTTTTCGTAATATACTTCTGATTACATTGCTTAGCAGAGAATCACGATTCTTCCCTCATGTCTCCTTATTTTGGAGTTATTTTTGAGAAATGTAATTTAATTTACTCGAAAACTATATCTTCTATAGACGTGTACTATTTGTTAGGATTCAACAAGAGACAATAAACAATGAACCGTGAAATTCAATCTTAAAAAATATTGCTTTCACTTCTGTCCAAAAGAAAAACAGTATTACTTTAGCCCAAAGAAATATCCCATTTTCTCAAAAAGCTACATATATTTTTTTATGTTATTTTTCTATTTCCTCTGATGCCTGAGGGAGCTTTTCCTTAACGTCGAAAAAAACACACGAGGCCCACGTGGCTTTGCATTTGTCATTGGAAAAGATAGTAATCATGACTTCTTTTTTTTCAGGTCCCAGCGAAATCGATGGAAGACCTCTACAGCAGAGGCACCTGTAACCATGACAACTGGATGCGTTTAGGGACCCATCTCTTGATCCTGATCCCCCGACAGCGTGGTGTGTCGACAGCGTTGACATGCTGGAATCCATTTACAGCTGATATAAAATAATCCAGTGGAGCGAAAATGTCAATTTGGCCTGCTTTTGTTCTAAAACCGTTGACAAACAAAATGGCACTTTCATGCAGATTTATGAAGAAGATCATGAGTGAAAGACTTTGATAAAATAGCATAGAAGTTAAAGATATATTTGCTTAAATGCATGAGATGATATTTTGTTTGATTCTCACAGCAGGATTGCCTTTGCGCCTGAAGTAAAATGGTTAAAAATTAGCTTGGAATGCCTTAGAAAGAATTTTTCGGAATTGAAGTAATTAAATCAGAATGTATTATATATTTTTAAAATAAGAATTTATTAACATGAATTTATTTAGATAATAAAAATAAACCCAAAGTCAGTGGCATAATAATAGTTGTATGAAGTATAAATATATTAAAAGTTATATGTGACTGTTAATGAATATACTTCAATCTTTCATTAAGACATTGAGAGTTGGATGAATTCATTAAAAAGTATGCATGGAATAGAGTATCTAATGAGTAGTAGAGATGTCATGAGAGACGATAAATGAATTACATTGGAACATGTTAGATGTAATAAGAATAATTAAATAATTATTTAATTAATACACAAATCAAAGAATGAAAAGCGAGCAAAAGATAATGCTAAGTAATCCGGCTTAAAAGATGAGAGATAAGATTATTTATATTCTAAATAATTAAAGATTCTATAACAATGGAAATTAGTGACCTTGAAGAGGATAGAGAATCTCCTACAGAGCAGACAGCCTTAGAAAGTCCTGTTATAATCCCTCATTACATGAAAAATGTTCCAGTAAAAAAGATTAGACATCCCACGGAAAGAAGCATTGTTCCAACTGTAATTATATCAACAGCTTTTGTTGTTGGTGGATTAGCTTTTGGACTACCTGTTGTTGCTGTTCTTACTGTTGCTGTCGTGTTTGTGGGTGTCTTTCGAATAGCGGTGACAACTTGCTGTGCAAGTCGGATGGGATATGGATTCCCTGGCTGCTCAGGACTGCTTTCAGCAACAGATGCATTTTGGTTACACGACTCGCATTTCAACCGCTATGTGGCACACTGTCTGTTCTTTGTCGAAAGAGGATTGGATGTGCGGACTGCTCGTGAAATACTTCAGAGTAGGGTCATTGACAAGACCACGGAGAATGGTGAGCGAGCCTTTGCCAGATTCACCCAGAAAGTTGTTTCGGCATCTGCAGGATACTGCTGGGTGGACGACAGTGAGTTTGACATTGAGAAGCACGTGTTTGAAGAAGCTCGTCGCATCAGAACACGGCATCAGTTAAGAGATTTGATATCTTCCTTAATGAGCCATCCAATGGCTCTAAACAGACCCTTGTGGGAGGTGCGCATGGTGACGAACTACGGGTTAGCTAGGGACACTGTTCTCATTGTTCGCGTTCATCATGCCCTTAGCGATGGGATTACATTCATTAAGCTCCTCACTAACTTCCTAGCGGATCATCCACAGATGCTAAGGTTGAAGCCCAGAATTGGGGGCACCACCTTCCCGCTCAACGTCTTCCGCGCGGCCGTTGTAGCGCCCCTTACCCTTATTACCTGGTTGTGCACTCCTCGGGACTACAATCCAATCTCACACAGGCAGCCTATATCTGGCAAGAGGACCGTGGATTGGTCCACTGGCATCCGTTTCGCTACGGTGGATCGTATTCGTCAAGTGACCCACTGCAGCGTCAATGATGTCCTCATGGCCGCCGCTAGAGGTGCTATCAGGGACTATTTCAAGCAACAGTGTGGTGTTCATTCTCCACCAGATGTGACGGTAAGTAGCTTTATCTTAGCTGTATTTTAAGTACAAATTTTTGAAGAGAAGTACTGTGTCAAAATAATCCAAATCAGTCAAATGCGATAGCTGCTGTCATCTATCGAAGAAAGTTTCGTTAATATCATTAACTAACAAGAAAACATTCTGCGTCATACAGGGCAGCTAGCTTCATCATACTGATTATCCAGGTTCATATTTTTATATTGATAGTATTAATTTGGGATTTTTTTCATTACATATGTCTCTAAATTTTAACTAGTGATTCCCTTAAAGCGTCGATGTATTATGAAATATGACCAAAAAGAAATGCTGTTATGATAGTTGTAATGACAATTATTTAACTCTCTATTTTAATATCTTTCACAATAAAATATGTTTGATGAACTCTGTATAGAATGGAAAATAGTTTTAAAAGGACCTTTTTCCATTTCCTCGGAAGCAAATGCCATGGATATTACCCCCACCCCCTTATTTCATCCCATGGTGATGTTTTCTTGGCTACTGTTGTTCTGATTAATATACAATTTTCACTTTTATTTAAGGCGTACTACATCCACTGCGCTGGTGCATATGGATTGCATAACTTAACTGAGTGGGTTCTGCGCCCGCTAAGCGATCGTGTAGCAGCTGAAGCACCTGTGTCAAAGGCGCTTAATTAGGGCATATCACGACCATTGAGCGGATGCAAAAGTAATCACTTTGCGGATTTTGCCAAGACCAAACCCTAGGCCTATTGATTAAGCGGCCGCTTGTTAATAAAAACCATGTAATGGCCGAAGCACCCCAGCAGTATGCCAAACACGTTTATTTAGAGTGTATCATGCCGACTGCGTGGGTGTAACGGGTTGTAAAAGTGGCTTATGAGGCCGCTAAGTTGTGGGAAAACGGGCTAAATGTTGGAAAAAGATGCTTATTTATGACGTGGGGGCGTTTTGGTTTTTTTAAATTTCCTTTGAAAAACTGATTGCCAAAAAAAGTGACTGCTGTTAAAATAAGTGACTGCTAGCTGCGGACCCCGCAGCTAGATTAAACCTAATTTCTAAAAAGAATACTTTATACAATAGTATGAGAAAGTAAAAATCAAAATTCTAAAATGCATTTAAATTTAAACCCAAAATGCAAATTCACTTCGAAGCTTCCTCATTGCAAATTCTTCCGATTTACAATTCCTAACTCTTCAAACTTCATTGGATTTGCAGTTATCAAATATTCATTTAGTTTAATCATTTTTATCCTTGCATGACGCACTACAAAGGATAGTGGTGCAGAACGTGACACGGCGATATCGCTGACTAACTACAGACAGAAAAGAAAGTATATGCTAGGAACCTCCATAATCTCTCCATTATTTATTCTCTCGCTACTGTGGTGTTCCTTTTCATCCAGTGGGGCATGAGGAATTAATGAGTTGACGCTGATAAAAGGAATTCTTCTCGTCATTTGCATAATGAGATAACGACGCCATCGAATTTCTGATCCCATTGAGAGATGCGATGAATTGTAAATTGTGGCCTCTTTTGAGAATGTTAGGGCGCGTTGATTTTCAGTATTTTCGTAAATAATGTTGTGGTTTAGAAGACACTGCCGTTACAGATAGCAGAATTCATGGATCGGTTTCGCGCTTATTACGGACTCGTCAGCATGGAAGATTCCTGCAGGAAGCTTGCTATAAGCCCTAATTTTTGCGAACTTCTGTAGGAACTCATAATTTCAGTCTTTCCACATAACTGGCATTATATGCATATGTAATTTTGTTCGAGCTACACGTATAAAATTGTATATGAATATGATGCGAGCTTTGAATGAAAATTGATTCCACATTTTTGGGAACGCCCCTTACAAGCGGGTTTTGTGCAGGTGCTTAAAACCGCAAGGTGAGACGTGCAGTCTGGGTCATAATGGCGGATTTTGTGATTATAAACTTGGCCTATGCACTACCAAATGTTGAGGAATGTCTATTGCAGGCGGGTTTTGCGATTATATACTTGGCCCATGCACTTCCAAATTTTTCAGAACGTCCCTCATAGGCGGGTTTTGTAATTATAAACTTGGCCTTTCTACTCATAAAAATATTTTGTAATTAAAAATGAAAAATATTTTTTGATCTTTCTGTTTAACAAATTCTTCCTAACCCCATTTCCTAACTATTTAAACTTCATTCGATTTTCAACTATGCAATATTCGTTTTCCCAATCATTATTATCCTATAGCATGATATATCATAAAAGACATTGGTGAACGACATGACATTGGTATAACGTTGTGTACAGAAGGAGTGAAATTTCTATGTTAGCAACCCCCACAATCACCTCATTACATTTTCCAGCTACTGTGCAATCCTTTTCCAGCCAGTGAGGCATGAAGAATTAATAAATGTACGCCGAATAAAAGAAATTCTTATCATTTGCATAATGAGATAACGAGGCCACCGAAATCCTACCTCTCATTGTGAAAGTGCGATGAATTTTAAATAGGGGTTTTCATGGGCATTAGTGGCGTGCTGGTTCCAGTTACTCTGCAAAATTATGTTTCCGGACGTTTATTGTGTTTTCATTTCCTTGGGGGATTGAAACAATGAAAACATAAGAATGCGGTTATTTGGCATTGGTGCGATATATGTTTTAACAGCTTAAATTGCAGAGGGACACTCGTATGATGGAAAAGTAGCACAGAATCATTTGGCGTGCAAGATCCTATATCAGACCTGTAAAAATGACTGCCTGTTATGCATTTGTATGAAGCCCATAAGTTATAATTATCTGTCTACAAAAAATATGATGAAATAAATACAGAAAATAAAAAAATATTATTTTTGAAATATATGCAGTTTCTCTTCAATACAAAATTGGACCAACCAAATCGATGTTACATTAAATTTGTGTTGTTTGTGTCTTCCTCCTACAGTGCCAGCAACAATGGTAAGTTGCAAATCCCAAACTCTTTACAAGCATACAATTTTCACAAATGACCTATTACTACTTGTAATCTATAAAAGTTACTAATTTTCGAAAGTTGTCACTTGTAATCTATAATAACACCCACAAACTACACTTAAATACAATTTCGATACAGTGGTTCCATTGAGAAACATATCCACACCGATCGCCCCACTTTAAACCTAATACAAATGATTGTGAATACCTACTGGGTGGCTATCTGATTCAGCAAACGAATCAACAACACTCTTAGCTCTCTCTACGAAAAAACTAACAGACTCGAACACGGGGATCGAACTGCCAAGATGCTTTTTTCGAATTGCCAAAATGCACTGCCAAAATGCTTGCCAAAATGCTTGCCAAAATACCAAAAAGGATTCTTTCCCTTTTGGAATCAAGCAGTCTGCCAAGCTAGCTATGTGTTTGCCACAGCAACTGAATCACTAATAGCTAGTTAGTTTACAGGCAAATCATAATGCAACGAAAATAAGGGATATGATAGAAAAAACGGTCGGGACCTCACAAAGTTCAAAGAGATTTTTGAGCGAAATTCAGATATAAAAAAAAACCAAGAGGAAAACATCCTAAAGGAGAAATTTGGGGGAAACTTCAAAAAATAAACAAGATCATTCATGTATAAAGAATTGATTATAAAACACTTTCCAAATGAAATGTAATTTCATTTAAACAGCTCTATAATGCAATGCATTCAGCACTGATAGTTTTTAATTATTCAGTACTACAGCAATTTATGAAACTTGAAAACATAAAACATCATCAAAAAAAGAAATGCTATAAATCGTCTGCTTTTCTATGTAAAATTAATTAATATTTCATTCATATCACTAATATTTCAAATTCCAGAGATAAATAATTTTGCACGAAAAAAGTTCAGCAATTCTTATACAACTCACAATAATCTAGCTTGATATGTTTACATTCAGCATGCTACAGAAATTAGGCTCCGTTGTAGGAACAATCAAAGTTTAGTGATCATTTAAAATAAAAAATATTGTGATTGCGTTGGCACAGAATTTAGATACACAGATAATGTGAAAAAATAAAGCGATTTTATGACGAATGCAACACTAAATATAAATGTTAAAGATCTTCAAATATTACCATTTTTATATGGAAAAAAATGGATATCATATTTTATTTTGAAATTAGTCACGTGATCGTTTCATATAACATGAGTGTAATTATCATTTCAATTTTTATTTAAAAGACTACCTAATTTTGCTGAAAAAAAAAATTTTTTACACACTTTACGTAGTTAAATCTGGGCATTCTACACTTTACGTAGCAATTCGAATATTTTTTAAAATTTTTGAAACAATTTGCGAAATTTAACTACGCTTAAAAATGTTTGAATCATTATGGCCCATAGGGTTAAATGTATTTCATTTTTTCAACTCGGGTTAAAACCGAAACTAATTGCGTGGTATGATTAATTGTCCCACAGACCATCTCAACAACATATCAAACTTCCATTTTGATAAAGTCATTTTTATGTCAGTTATTGCGCGAACGGACAAACAGACAGACAGACGGAATGAACAAAGTCATTAATACTTTGCAACTATGTTGGAAAGTGTTAAAAATGATTTATTGGTTGTTTATAAACCGTATTACACATGGTGGCCGTCCTTATATCTCAATGTAGCTCAATATGGCTCTTCAGTCAAAAAATTTACCCATATCTGCTTAAAAGTTTGATATGAGCAGCACACGAATTTCAGTATACTAAGAATAATAATTCCTTCAATTTGGCGTCATTTTCGTTAACTAAACGTCATTTTTAATCGTACATCACCCAGTTTTTACGTTCGGCAGCTGTAAAAAGCCGTTTCAAAAGATGTACCCCAGAAGTCACTTTTGTCCATTTCGAATTCGCCAATTTGCCGACATTTTCGAAAGTTATCAAGTTGGCGATATTTGACCAAGTTCGTCACCAAGTTTGCTAAACTGCCGCTGAATTTGTCGCCAAGCGTTACACATAGGCAAGCGAACGGGGAAAAGAACTTTTGTCATGAATATCATCTATGCTTGGGAGTTTCTATGATAGAAATCGGAGCGTTACGAAAGATGTAAATACTCTGGGCGCTTATCCCTCCTAAGCTAAAAGATAAAAATGTAAATAAATTTTCTTGTTTGGTCGGAAATAGGGTCCAGATTATGAATATTTAAAAATAAGTTTAATATTTTGAAGATTTTTTTCGAAATAACTTTAAAAATATCTCTTAGAGCGAGTATTTTTTTTTTCGTTTCTCTTACTTTCATGCGAAATATCTTCGAAACTATAAAAAAACAGATATCAGTAATAAACAGCAAAAATATGCATTAGGAAATGTAGTTTCTAAATTTATATTTTTAAAAGAAACTCTTATAATTTTCGAGTAATCGTCTTGTCAAGTTGAAGTAGATTGAAAATTTTCCGTTTCTCAAGTTTGTAATACTTAATCTTAACTAATCCCAGAGTTGATTCGAATTGAAATCAGTCACAAAAATGTGATAATTTATGATAATAAAATATTTATAAAGACATAATATGTATAAAAGTATTATAATAAAAATATAATAGATACTAAAATTATGTGGTACTAATTACCATAAAACGTATACGCCATAAGATTAATTTGCATATTTGAAGTTTAGTATGACAGTGTTATTACCACAACCGAAGAACTGTTACACATCGTTAAAATATATTAACTAATCTCACGACTTTGACATATTCAAATGTTATCACAATGTTCTGATTCCTTGATTCGCGCAATTCATCCATTAATTCGACCGTTTTACTTTATTTTTTAATTCAGGAAGATTAAGAGCTAGCTATAAACAATAATAAAAAATGTGCAACTCTTTAAAAATATTACAAGTATATATAATTGGATTTTGGATCGATCGCTCAATTTTCGAAGTATAGTCGTTATAATTTTGATAATTTAATATTTTAACCTGGCTTTTCCAATGGGCGAGAATGATGTAATACTTAAAATTCTCATATTGTATTAATTATTATTGTAATAATCTTTAATCCAATTTTGTTCGTGATATGTTGCGTCCACAGACTCACACATACACACACACACGCATACACACACACACACACACACACACACGCACACACACACACATCATCTCAAAAGCATTTAATTCAAGTTCAGGGATGCTTGAAACGTGTTCTTTTGTCGAAAACTCGATTTCGAATTTTCGCCCCGTCACAATAATTTCCCTATACATTATGTATGTAGGGAATGTGGTAACTACACAAAATATTTAATATGTATTTAAAACATACAGATAACACATATTAGAGGGAAACAACATGGATAACTTGTATATTTCATAAAAATCATTTAATAGTTTTCTTTTAATTTTGATACGCCCAAGTTTTTGTACTCCAATCAAATATATTTCTTGCATTCAAATTTTAATTTCCCATTTTATTACCCCTAATTTTCTAATCAACTTGTAGCATTATTTTTCCAGTATTTGGATTAAAAAATAACCTGAGTAATATTTAATAATCCGCTAATATGTAGAAAGACAAGGTTGCTGTTTGTGAAATTGTTTTATAAAACAAAATTTATAAACCGAAAATAAAAGCTTCATATATTTCTCCACCCACTTAAAAAGATTCTGTTTCATAAGCACGCTTTTTGTCCTGGAGTTTTTCGATGCGATAAATTGATTGGTACGCACAAAATACCATATTTAATTACAATTTGCTTCATTATTGTCCAAATAATTGGGTTGAGACAGAATGGGACTATTAAACTATAGACAGCCAATTAGATCTTATTGGGTTAAAATAATGCTAATCTAACGCTATTGATCGAATGATTAGTGTTAAAGGTTCAAGGTGCCGTTCACTTTTTTGTGGTTGATTACGCAGTAATATTGCTGTTTAGTTTCACCTTACTCTAAATTCTATGTGCAAATGAAAATTTTGCCAAGCATATTTGCATTTAATAATTGTACTGAAAATGGTGGTTGAAGTTCCCTAAGAAGATTTGTGAAAAACCTTTATTGGTGACATATAAACCCTTGGCGAGATTTGGAGAAATTTTTGCTATGACCCAAGCAAAATTGAGAACAATATGTTATCTAGTTTCTTGCAAATTTTGATTTTCTAATTATGTAAAGGAAATTTAATTTTCTATGAATCAGTTTAATAACAATGATAAATTTTATATCTAATAATTAAAGATCTTTTTTAACCATTGATTGCTATATACGACAGTTATATCCAAACAGTGAGAAACTCCAGCTGCATTTCATTTGGCAAGAAGAGATATATTTGACGACAGATTAGGCACGATCTCAAATCAGAACTTTAGCCATAAAAAGTTAATGCATATAGTTCCAAAGTATGGGTTATATGTAGGAATATATTAGTCATATTTTTTTTCATAGTTTGAATGTGCTTTAGTAGTAATGTTTTTGTAAAATCCAGTTTACTGAAACATATGGAATGTTTTTAAATATGAATGTAATTTTCCTAAAATTACACATTGATTTCCTTTATCATCTCTAGATATTTAGTAGCTATTGTTCTTGGGCGATTATTCTTCTTTTCCCATCTCATCAAATAGTCATCTCCTAAGATTTCAATTAACGTACTGACTCTGTGTTTTGGAACTGCTTTGTCTTGTTTTGTTCGCGTTCCGATAGCTAGTGCTTCGTGTTTGTAAACAGTAGCCTCATTTGCTCTACCATCTCTATTTTGCGATAAAGCTTGAATACAAAGAATTTTAAAATTGATGAGATCAGTAATTTTATTCATTCCAAGTCTTCTCACAGCCTCATAGATCCACTTTACTACGATCTTGCTTTCTAGATATTGGAATTCCAAATCTCTCACTCTTTCGTCCTCTACCATTTCGATTTCAGTAGCTCCCCTGAGGGTTCTTTCTTCATACTGTTTCATTAAGTGTTCTAACCATTTATCTGTCATTTTGTGGAAACTGGCCATTGCCCCTTCTTGGTTCGAAAACTTTAAAAGTGCCAATCCAAGATGCCCATATGCGACTGCTACGCGTATATCAGAAGTCCCATGTTCAACAGAAACCGCATATAAGCACTCCGCAAATGCCTCTCTAGCCAAGTCCCACTTCTCAGCGTTCATGCAGACTAAACCTGTCAGTCTTTGCAGCCTCGCAACTGTTGATGGCGAGATTTTTTTAAACTGTTTAGATATCCAGCTTGCCAAGACCATGTATTCTTGGGCTGTTTTGAGGTCTCCTAATCTCAGGCAAGCTTCTGCAACCAAACATGTTGGATAAATAACTTCAATGCTATTATCACCATTAACATCTTTCGCAATATTTAACGCGCTCATTGCAGCAGGATAGGCATACTCTGCATTTTCAAAGAGAAGCCATTTTCGAGTGGCAATCTCAGCCAACAACCGTATGCTTCGTTTTTTCTCCAACAAGATATTCTCAGACTCTTTTCTGTCTTGTTCGGTGTATGGAATCGGGTGTTCTTTACGTATGTCGGCAATTGTATCACATACGCTTTTGTGAAATGATAAAAAATCCACAGTTCTGTGATAGTTTGAACAATAATGAGTAAGCTTGCACTTTTCACATTTAGTTGTAGCTTTCTGTCCGCATATTTCGCATAAGAAGGCTACATTGCCTTTAGGAACAGCTAATTCTTGTATTCTGATCGACATAATGTAAGCCTGAAATTAACTAGCTATATATGAGAAAGAGTCAGAGGAATGAAAATCTAAAACTGCTTAGAGATGATAATTCATATGTACAGAATGAATGTTAAGTGAACATATAAACTAAAAATATATTAAAGACGTAGAAAATTTGAACATTTGTTCGTTTGTAGCGTTTACTAAAATTATACTAAACAAATAAACATTTAATTTACCACTTTTACCAAAGTTTCCTAATTCAATCAAATACAGAACTATGCATTTCCAAATGTCTGAATTAAAAATATCAAATGTCTATGAACAAGTTAAATAATCCCATCCACGAGAGTTCTGTGTGTCTTATATTAACATTACGTGCGGAAACATAATACTTGGAGTTTGTTTCGATGCATTGAATATATGTGATAATTATGGACACAAAGTTTGAAAATTCCAGAATGCTTTGGGAATTATATCTCCGTGGCGCTAGCCTTAATCCCATCCTATCTGCTCTCATCTGAGTCAATAGGAAGTGTAGGGTTGTTGTTGAGACCCAGACCGTCCGACCTACCAGAAAGGTGTAAGATAATTGTTTGGACGGCCGGGAAGTGCCACTCAATTTAGACCGGAACCCAGTGGGGGAGGCATCCACAGGGACCGTACCCTCCTTCCCCTACCACCAACCTCTCGGAAGGACTTACGAACCCACATGTTTAACGTTATCGTACTCCGCATGAACACGGCGGCAGTTGTAGTAGCGTTCAAATCCAGCGCGTAAACCACGGGGCTACCGTGCCTGAAATGTGCCAACAGCACGCGGTGTTCCCAGGAAGTGTAGGGTATATAATTTTAGTATTTTCTAATTAAAGTTCCTTAATTAGTATAATTAGTGTTTTATCCTGGGTGTAGAATAGGTTACAGCAGGAATTTCCACAGTGGGGTCCGCGGTGAACTTTAAATGTGTCCACAAATGACACAAAAAGTATATGTTATACTTAAAGTAGATGTATACTTAAAAGTTATTCTAAAGTAGTAATTTAAATAATTATGAAACTAAACAGTCAACTTCGAAATTAAACAAATTTCAAGCTAATAATTTTTAAACTTAGTTGCAACTAAGTTTAAAAATTAATTTTTGGCGAATTTTAACAATCCGAGAGGAGATAATAGGTTTGAACTCCACAAATGTTATGACTAGCTCATTTATATGAAATCAAAGTTGGGAATGACTTGAGAATAAAGTTATCCTTAATTAAACCGAACAGTGCTATTCCTTTTTTAACACTTTAATACAAAGTTGAAAAGTGTTTATGACTTTATTCATTCCGTCTGTCTGTCTGTCTGTCCGTCAGCACGATAACTGCTGCAAAAATGACTTATGAATCAAAATGAAATTTTAGTATGTTGTTCAGACGGTTTGTAGGACCTATGGGAATATAAATCAATAATATCACCCAATTAGTTTTGGATTGAACCCTGGTTGAAAAAATGAAATACATTGAACCCCTATGGGACCTAATTTTCAAACATTTTTTAAGCGGATTTAAAATTCACAAATTGCTTCGAAAATTTTAGGTAATATTCAAATTGTTCCGTAAAATATATAAAAAAAATTCAGCAAAATATATTCAGTAGTTTTTTAAATAAAAATTTAAATAATAATTACACCTCTTATATGAAGCGATCACGTGACCCACTTCAAAATAAAATATGGCATTCATCTTGTCTCAAAATCGCGATTTTTAAAGTTCTTTTTAATTCATATTGAGTGTTGTATCCGTTCTAAAACCGCTTTATTTTTGCTTAAATTCTGTGCATCTACATACTGAAGCAACGCAATTACAATGTATTTGAGTTTAAATGATCATCCAAATTTGATTATTTCTACAACGAAGCCTATTTTTCACTTATGTAAAATGTAAACAGCAAAATATGTAGAATGAGTTGTATAAGAATTGCTGTATTTCTTTAATGCAAAATTATTTAGCTCATGGAGTCTGCATAGCTGATATGAATGAAATATTTATTAATTTTACAGAGAGAAGGACGATTTTTTTCGATGAAGTTTTAAGCATAGAGTTTAATTACTTGTAGCTCCATGGTCATAATTTTTAAATAAAATAAATTAGTATAGTATTGTGATGAATGAAATGAATGGGAAAATGTTATGAATGCAATGCTGCTTTTACAGAGAGAGCCAGGCGTGTTATTTTTTCTATGACGTCATTTGAATGAATTTCAGTTGTTTTCGATGAAGTTTTCAAATATAATAAATTATCGTAGTATTATGATAATTTTAAAAATATTACCGAGGAATGTATCGCATTTTAGAGATGTTTAAACCAGGCAATTTATATTTCAATGCCGTTATTTGAATGAAGTTCATTTTTTTCGATGAAGTTTTCAAATATAATAAATTAATGTAGTATTGTGATATGTTTTAAAATATTACCGATGAATGTATTGCCTTTTAGAGATGTTTAAATAAAATTGCATTGAAGATGGAAAGTGTTTCATAATCAATGCTTTAAGCATGATTGATTTTTCTTGTTTTAAATAGCAGCATTTTCCACATTACACTTGTAAATTGTTTTTAACACTTTACAACAAAGTTGAAAAGTGTTTATGACTTTGTTCATTCTGTCTGTCTGTCTGTCTGTCTGTCTGTCTGTCCGTTAGCACGATAACTGCCGTAAAAATGACTTAATCAAAATGAAATTTTAGTATGTTGTTCAGACGGTCTGTAGGACCTATGGGAATATAAATAAATAATATCACCCAATTAGTTTTGGATTGAACCCGGGTTGAAAAAATGAAATACATTGAACCCTATGGGACCTAATTTTTCAAACATTTTTAAGCGGATTTAAAATTCACAAATTGCTTCGAAAATTTTAGGTAATATTCAAATTATTCCATAAAATATATAAAAAAAAAATTCAGCAAAATATATTCAGTAGTTTTTAAAATAAAAATTAAAATATTAATTACACCTCTTATATGAAGGGATCACGTGACCATGATATGAAACGATCACGTGACCAACTTCAAAATATAATACGGCATCCATCTTGTCTCAAAATCGTCATTTTTAAAGTTCTTTTTAATTCATATTGAGTGTTGTATTCGTCGTAAAACCTCTTTATTTTCGCTTAAATTCTGTGCATCTACATACTGAAACAACGCAATGACAATATATTTGAGTTTAAATGGGCATCCAAATTTGATTATTTCTCTAACGAAGCCTATTTTTCCCTTATGTGAAATGTAAACGCAAAATATGTAGGATGAGTTGTATAGGAATTGCTGTATTTTTTTATTGCAAAAGAATTTAGCTCATGGAGTCTGCATAGCTGATATGAAAGAAATATTCATTGACTTTACCGAGAGAAGGACGATTTTTTGCGATGAAGTTTTAAGCATAGAGTTAAATTACTTACAGCTCCATGGTCTTAATTTTTAAATAAAATAAATTAGTATAGTATTGTGATGAATGACATGAATGGGAAATTATTTATGAATGAAATGCTGCTTTTTTAGAGAGAGCCAGGCGTGTTATTTTTTCTATGACGTCATTTGAATGAATTTCAGTTGTTTTTGATGAAGTTTTTAAATATAATAAATTATCGTGGTATTATGATAATTCTAAAATTGTTACCGAGTAATATATCACATTTTAGAGATGTTTAAACCAGGCAATTTATATTTCAATGCCGTCATTTGAATGAAATTCATTTTTTTCGATGAATGTTTAAGTTTTCAAATATAATAAATCAATGTAGTATTGTGATAAGTTTTAAAATATTACCGAGGAATGTATTGCATTTTAGACATGTTTAAATAAAATTGCATTGAAGTTGGAAAGTGTTTCATAATCAATGCTTTAAGCATGATTGATCTTTCTTGTTTGTTAATAACATAATGGTTCTAGCTTAAAGTTTTTCAATGTTCATACTTATTTTGGATACATCTTATTCAGATTTCTTGAACTGATAATTTTCTTTAAAAATAGCAGTTCTGTTATTCTTTATAGATTAACGTGAAACAACATTCCTTTTGTATATTTTAAAAGAGAAAAGAATGGTGTATGTTGCTTGTGACTATGGTACGTGGTATCTAAAACTGGTTCCGATATATTTACTTTATTATGCTATCGAATAAAGGGAAAATATTTCTCTCTCACACATTTTCGATTTCGGCACTTTGATGCCAGTATATGTTTTAGGATCTCCTGAACACGTTTTGACTATTTTTAGAGTGATGCCTGTCTGTCTGCCTGTGGTCGATTTATTGTGTAATATTTGTATATGCAAAATGTATGTATTGGGTAATTTTACAATAATCATCAAGCAATATTAGGTAAATAGGTTTGCAATGGTATAATTTAAAATTTTTAGATATCTTATTCTGCGCATGCGTAAACAAGCGTTCATATACATTAAAAGCATTTTTAACTTATAAATAACCACGCTGCAATGATTATTGATAAGTTTATAATAAATTGAACGTTTTAAATTGCTTAAAATACAAGGTGTAAACATCTGAGAAATATTTAATATTTATCATTTAGTAACTTTTTGAGTATGACAGGACTCATTACATTTGAAGGTCTTGTAGAAAATTCCAAGCATAATTCGGGAAACTCCGTAATTAATAGGTTTCTGGCATGTAAATATTATATTTTAAGCAAATATTACTGTATATCGCTCAAAATGTTAGAAATATAGTTTGGTGTATGAGGAAAGTTTTTTAATCTTAAGGAAGTTTATTTGTTTAAAAATACGGTGCAAAACTAGTACACTCCTGTCAACATATACAGGGTGTCATAAAAAGATTGAAGCGCGCTTTAATCCTTTATCTGTTGGAAATAAGTGGGCAATGTAAATTACAAAAATGTTGAAAGTAAGTAGGAAATAAGACTACGTTAATGAAATAGTCCTCCCATTCATATTCAAAAAGTTACACATTTTAAATTTTTATACGACTCCCTTAGACAAATTTGGTCAATCAAAATTGTTTTTATTTTTAATGCAGCAAGATCATTAAAAAAAACATCATATCTGTATCTTTAAAATCTATTGATTTATGATAAAGGAAAAAATCTGATTTATGCCACTTTTCCGTACTATCAGAACGGCTGTTTCAGCAGTGAAAATAGGGATCATAAACAAAATGACGATGGAAATTGTTTAGATCAAAAATACATTAATGTGTGACAAAATTTTTTATTGGCATGTCTCAATGTGAAAAGTACTTAAGAATTCAGCATTGCATCGTGAGCCTAAGCGGAATTCGCAAAAATGTCTCCTGTGTATTATCATCCAGTTTCATCTTTTTTGTGATATGTCACACATTTACATTTCTAATTTGATATGGGGTTCCCATTCACAATGTTCAATTTTCATTTAAATATAACACGCTCAATTTTAAAGATACAGATACGCAGTTTTTTTTAATGATCTTGTTACATTAAAAATAAAAATTTTCTAATTGACCAAATTTGGGGTAGTATAAAAATTTAAAAAGTGTAACTTTTTAAAAATGAATGGGAGGGTTATGTCATTAACGTAGTCTTATTTCCTACCTTACTTTGAACATTTTTGTAATTTACATTGTCCACTTATCTCCGACAGGTAAAGAATTAAAGCGCGTTTCAATCTTTTTGGGACACGCTGTATGCTGATTACGGCAGTAATTATACAACATACCAGCACTCCCTCTCGCAGTTACTTTATTTTCCCCCGTTTTATTGACATGCCGCCTCCACTAACTATGAATTACTTGTATTATTTCAATATACATATATAGACCTTACCTTTAAATTAATACAAATATAGTTAGTAAATTTGTCTAAATGGCGATCCACCATTAACGTTTAAATTGCTTAAGTGATCGGATTAGCCAGAACATATAAGAAACGTGTAAATAAGTTTATTCCCATCAAAGTTTCCAATGGTTCCAATGCTTGGATTATTCTTGCTTATCAAATGTGTTTCATGAGAGATGACATATGTCGCAATGCATAGAGAAATCTAGGGGATCAACTGCTTTGCTGTTTTCCATCTATTTAAATTGTACGGAGATAAGGTTGGGCTGATACACGGAAGGGGTGGATACGAATGGTTCTGGATACGAATCTGGCATGCCGTTTCTATTCCTGCCTTGCTCTTAGCAATCTAACTAAATGAAAAGTGGTTGAGGTGGAGAGATGCACGAAAGGCCAGTATGTCTCAGACTGGTTTTCAGATATGAATCCCGTTGATAACATCTGTTCTGCTTTTCTCAGCAATATATTTAGATTGTGCATTAGGTAATGTAGTTAAGATGTGCGATATGATTGTATAGAAACTAGTCTCAGATCGGAGACGTACCGGCCGCGTCTCTGAATTTTTTATGCCCCACATTAGTAATTGAGTTGTCCCGCATTATTAATTTATTTAGGTATTCTGCTTCCGACATCATATCGCGAAATGCGGTCTAAGCACATCAAAAAAAGTGCATAAATGTGCGCTATTTTTGTGTTATATAAAGTAAAACAATAACATTTATAAATATGGAAGTATAAATATTTGAAAAATTTTTAATTTATAAATAAAAATACAATAATAAAATGTTTAAGTGTTTTCATTGGTAGGCATCTTGTAAAATTTCACAACTCATCAATAACTTTTGTATAGGTGTCTGGAAAAAATCACATCCACACTTTCATATATATTTTTCATTTCTTCACTCAGAAAATAAAATTTATATATGTTTAGGAAAAAGTCGGTTAAAAGATGAAAATTTTAAAATAGCTATCTGTGTCTTTATTTACATTATTTTATCTCTGTGACCTTTTCAATACACAATATAGAAATATGGAATGTATACTGTTATCATAAATTGCAGGTTGCATTGGAGTTCAACAATGGATGCAACGCGTATTTCTTAAAAAGAAAAACAAATGACCTGAAAAATGAAATTGACTTTCTAGCGAATTTAATATAAAATATCTTATAAGCTACCTCGTAAATTAATAAAATAGGAAAAGCAATTGCATATATTAAAAATTCTCCAAATGTGCAAAGATGTGTATAATTTTAACAGGAATAATATCAAATAATACAAAAAGATTTTTAGGTGTCTTAAAGGTTTGATGCCGATTCTATTTAGAACGTGTCTTTAGGGTTGATTTTATAGCCACTTAATTTTTCCATTTCTCATTCTGTTTACTGTAAGACAGAATTCAAATATCACAGTTGGTAGGAAATATATCGTTTTAGTATCGCAAGTATTTTTTGCTTTATATTTCCTTTAAATTTTATACAAGTTATTATTCTTAATAATTACTTTTTAGGCCAATAAATACTCAGAAGAATAATTAAAAAACATTTTACGGCCGTCCAAACAGTTGCTCATGTCCTCGGACGAGTCGGACGGTCTGGATCTTCAACACCCCCATCTTATGTTCAGATTAATATCTAGTCAAGAAAAAGGCGTGCATCCCATTTTGAATGTTTCGAATTTATGCCCGTCTGACGAAGTTACTCAAAATGTCTTCACATGCCTGATTATCGGCCAACGGTCCTACCGTGCTGAAAACACCGGTTCTCGTTAGATCACCGAAGTCAAGCAGCATCGGGCGCGGTTAGTACTTGGGTGGGTGACCACCTGGAAACACCGCGTGCTGTTGGCACATTTCGGGTGTAGTAGCTCTGTGGTTTGCGCGCTGAATTTGCACGCTGCCACAACTGCCGCCGTGTTCATGCGGAGTACGATCACGTTAAACATGTGGATCCGAAAGTCCTTCCGAGAGGTTGGCGGTAGGGGAAGGAGGGTACGGTCCCTGTGAATGCCTCCCCCACTGGGTTCCGGTCTAAATTGGGTGGCACTTCCCGGCCGTCCAAACGGTTACCTTACACCTTTCTGGTAGATCGGATGGTCTGGGTCTCAACAACAACAACATGCCTGATTATCATCAACCCGTTACTTTTAAGCTTTTCTTGAACATGCTATGCATGCGAATCTTCATTTGAAGAAATGATAAAATGGTTTAAAAACATCAAACAACTCTGCTAAATACACGAACATACATGTTTAGTTTGAAAAAAAAAAAGATTTTATGATCAATGTCACTTTATTGCAAATTTCGATTTCCTCCCTCAACATTCACTGTCATAATTTAGGCAACCTCCTGATGTATTTTCTTTATTTTTGGCAAAATTGTGTGGATAATTTAAACGTCATTTTTTCCGTGGTGCAATGGATTTTACAAAATAAAATTATATTTTATTAAAATTATAAACAAAACAGATTCATATACACGTTTTTACCAAATCTCAGTTAAAAACCCGTGAAGAAAGACTTGCTTATTCCAACAATTTAAATGCTATTTATGTTTTATATTATTTTGTCGCTTTTGATACAATATGAGAATCTTTTTTATCTCACTATTTATGAGGGAACTGTATGGCATGTTTCTGAAAGGTTTTTTGATCTGTATTATTTGAGTTCGTGTGAATGCGTCGCATCTTTGCAATGAAAGCGATCAAATATATTAATTTTTGATTTAATGTACAATCTCGCAAACTACTAATTTTTTCTTCAAATGTTTATATTCATATGTAATGTAGCAAAATAAGGAGGTCGCCGATAAAGGTGGTAAAATCACCTTATTATTATGACTGATAAACTGTATTTAGAGTTGCAATCGGATTTTTTGGGAAGGGAGTTTTGTTAAAGCTGCGAATTTTCAGTCATTGCACTTTGCAATGTCAAAGAAACGTGTTTGACCTAAAACAAATATTTATTTTTTACACTCAAAGTTGTAAAGAGCTGAAGCATAGAAAATTATGAGAGATTTGTTAGATTCAAGAAAAATATTGAAAGTATGTGACTTTTTTTATATATAAGTAAAACTTAAAATTAATACATTTACAAATTTCGCACTCCTCTTTAATTAACAACAGTCCATTATTCTAACAATTTTTAATTTCTCTCTCTCTCGCTCTCTTTTTTAAAAATTTCATTATTTTTTTTACGGATTTATATATCTGAGATTAGTATCCCCAATTGCATAGCACTCCCAATTGTGAAAGCCTGACCCGCCTATTGTACTTATCAGTCAAAATCTTGAATTCGAAAACTTTCGAGTAAGCTACACTCTTTCTGTAATAGTATGAGAAAGTGAAAACTGTAAAACAAGTGACTGGGATGTAAGATTGTTTACACGCGTTGGAAGCAGAGCGAAAACTAACACCTGGTTGATATGAAGAACTCGACGTGTGTGAGGTGCACTTGTTGACAGCTTAAAGGTATACTGTAATAGTAAGTTTCAAGTGTTTTTGGAATAAATATTGAAATATTATCTGAAATTTCATTTGAAAACTTCTTACAATTTAAAAACTGCGCAATACTGAAGTAGCGTTGTGCGCGTCTGAGTATAATACACTTTAATCATTGTTTAGGGAATTAACATGATTTTTTATAAGAAATAATGTTATGAAAATTTATGACTATATCTGTGTTCGGAATATGTGAATAAAAAAAAATCTGTCTAGATCCTGTTTTTCATCGTTTGTATCTGTACATAAAGTATCTTAGCAATACGTGCATTTTTTCTTCAGTTATTTTGTTAGAAAAGTTTCTGTCAAAATCTTCCGAAAGTTTTCGTGTAAACAACACTAATTTTATACCATAACATGAGAAAGTAAAAAGAAAAGCATTGATTCATTCATAGTAAGTACAGTTCTGATGTACTACAGACAAAATATATCATTACAATAAAATCAAAAATTTTAAAAATAAAACATTTCAAAAACTATAAAATAAACTCACTATTTTGTCCATAGAATATTCTAAGCGAAGCTGTTGGTAGTAACAAGTAACCTAAAATTGCCATTCAATAAATAATAATAGTTAAAATGTTGTTTATAAAAAAATAGATACAAATATATAGTAGTAATATATGGCAGACGATAAAGAAATACAAATGACAAAAAAAATTTACTTCTTTTACTACTGTTTGCAGATTAAAAGGTTTATTTTTTATTTTGTTAATTTCTAGAGCTTCCATAATTTTGGAGATAGAGGCACAAAAAGCAATCGAATCACGTTATCGGATTTTGAATTGCATTTATTGTAGAAAAATTCAGAAAAACGATTAGGTTACGTTAGTTTTGAGACTCAAACAACGATAGGATTCCGTTTTTTCGGAAGCTTCTGTAAATTTTGGGTCATGCTCAAAGTCAGAAAATAGTTAGAACATGAAAACAGAAGATAGATGGACGCTTAAATTTTATGTAGGATCATTCCAAGGCTATGTATTAAAATTTTATGCAATTCGGTACAGCCGTTTTCCCGTGATGATAAGACAGACAAATATATTTTCAATTTTATTTATATAGATGCGTTATTAATTAATTCATTATTTTAGATCTGCAGATTTTGAAGTTTAATTTAACTAATTTAATTGAAAAGATTAACAAGCTTTAGGATCTTTATGTTTTGTCATAAAACGAAGTAATGACATTTGCTCTTCGTTCTTTAATTTAAAGATATTTCACGTGGTTGTAAAATCTGGTTATAACAGTTATTACGAAACATAAAAATTAGTTCCAGAATTTGATTAAACTTCTAAAAGAAGTTAATGAAATGGATTTTGGGTGAAATACAGGACACTTTTACGAGATTTCTATGTCTTTCTTTTCAAAGAATTTTTCCTAAATACACAATTAATTCTCCTTTCCATTAAGGAAACTATTAACGTACAGATGAACTTTTTTCAAACTTCTGAAAAAAAAATGGCGCGAATGGAATTATTCTATTTTCTGATTAATCAATTATGTATTTGAAAAGTGCGATGTTAATTTAAATATGCGGTCCTGATGTATAATTTATAATAAAAATACGTTATTTGAATAATCAATTTTATGTCTCAAATAAAATATTAAGTTGAAAGTGGAAATATATTATTATTTTGAACTAGAAACATCAAGAATTTAAACTAAAATAACTTCGTTAAAAGCACCACACAACGCAAAATTAATCGACCAGTTTCTAAACTTTGAAATCAGTCGACATTATTAATTTCATGCTGTAAGTTGCTTTTTAACGAAATTAATTTAGTTTCAGATGTACGTATGAAGAATATATTTAATGCGTCGCTAAATGTTTCACTTCATCTTTTCATCATATACATACAACTGAGTCAGACATACTGACTGACAAAGAGATGATACACAGCTCAAACTGCTGAAAGTTAGAGACTTGAAATCTGCATACAAGTGGGAAATGAACTACAAATAACGAGAAAAATTTAAAAATTTTGAAATTTTGTTCTAAAATGGAATTTATAAATCATGAAGTTTTTTTTTATAAAACAGCTTTGTGAGACTGACTGATTAACTAAGGTATATGAATTACAGAATGATTAAGGGATGATAGACCAATCTTCTGAAAGTAGGAACTTTGAATTTGCATACACGTGGGAAATAACCTATAAATAATGAGAAAAATTTAAAAATTTTTAAAATTTTGTTCTAAAGTGGAATTTATAAATCATGGAGATTTTTTTATAAACCAGGTTAGTGAGACTGACTGATTAACTGAGGTATGAATTACATACAGCCCAAACTGCTGGGCTGTAAAAAAACCAAAACTGCGGAAAACCAAAACTGCGGCCAAAAAAAACCAAAACTGCGGTAAAAAAAAAAAAAAAAAAAACTGCGGCCAAACTGCGGAAGGTAAACACAGAACTTTGAATACACGCGAGACTTGGCTTATAAATAACTGGAAAAATCTAAAATTTTGAAATTTTATTCAATGACTAGCAGCATACCCGTTCTTCGTACGGAGTATATAATATAAAGAAACTTAAAATTCGCAATCATGTGCAAGTTCCTATAGTATACTAAATGACATTTTTAATCAAAATATTCTGTTACAATATTTAATTTAATGCTCCTAAAAGAAGTTTAAGAATCTCTGTTTTCGATATACAAAATTATCTTCACAGGCAGATCTGGAGAATAAAACATCCTTGTCCCTTTTGTAAGCAAATTTACAAAAAATATGGAATGGAATCAATATATGCAAAATAAAAGCTTTAAAGTTTTATGGGACCCGTACTACTTATATACGCGAATATTAGAAGATATGACCTGCATTAGTAGATTGCATGTATAAATTCAAAATATCAATAAACCCGTAATCTTTAAACCTGAAGGCAGTAATTGATTTCAATATATGCCAAAATGAAAGTGCTAAAATTATATGGATAGATATAACCGTATTACTTATAATGTCGTAGATTAGAAGATATGTCTGTAAGATAGATAGAAGATATGTCCGTAAAGATAACTTTATCTTTAATCATGGCCATGAGGCAGCTTATTCCTTTGAGTTTATTTATAGGATTTTTGAGCCTGTCCGCCTTAAATTCACTCAACGTGATACTAAACTTGTTGCTGTTATTGAACATCTGCCGTATAAATCCAGTTTTCCTTATCATCCTAAGATTTTTCTTCCTCTTATTCAATTTTGCCATGAATTTGGTTTCAAACCCGCTCACTCTAATATTACTACCTTATTCAATCGTATTTGCAATGATAAGTTAGGAGATACTGATAACTTTAAAAGCCATGCCGGGGTGTACGCTGTACCCCTAACTTCTGATAATGACTATAAATTGTATATCGGTAGTACTGAACGTACTGTTGGTGTCCCGTTAGCGGAACACGCTCGTGACGTCAGGAATGGCAAACTGTCTACGGCTCTTGCCCAATGTGTTGTTAGGGATAACTTTCAGCCCGTCTTTGAAAAAACCTTCCTTTTAATTCGTTGTAATAACCCACGTAATATCCTTCTTTAAGAATCCTTGTTTATTTATATCTACCGTGATTCCATTTGTAATTTAGATCCTGTTCAAATTTTAAGCTACGCCTGTCGACTCGTTCTCGACTCTATGCATGTCAAACCTCTTTACAGTTATCTGTGACATCATTTTATTGTAATTGTGCTTGGCTGCTTTTTAGAACTGTGTCTTTTCTTTGTAAATTATTTACTACTTGTTTAAATTAAATCTTTTGGGTATAATCCCTAAATTGTATTTGTAATTGATTAATTTTAATAGCTTTCACTACCATTATTTTGTGTTTACTTATGCAAATTTGTCTGTTGATCTGGTCTACATATAAGCATTCCACGTTTAATGTTTCGTATATCTACTGATGAAAGGTATAGTAATGCCCGAAAGCGCTCTGGATTTTTAAAGCTATGTACGTCTTGTAGGATGATTTTATTAAATGACCTTTTATCTATGATGTTGTGTAGATTATTTTATAACTGAATAATGTTTAAACCTGAAAATCGCAATTCATATTATCCAATAAAAAATGCAATGGCAATGAAATTTATTTTATGTACATATCTTCGTTATTCAAATTAGAAAAGATTTAATAAAAATCGTCTGCCGCATAAACACATTGGGTTTAAATCCGTTGCTAAGCGACAAGATATCACCTGTTTCAATAAATTGGTGGACAAGATATCGTCTGAATAATACTATCTTTATGGAAGGTTTTGCGACATTTTAAAAAATCGCTAAATTTATCGCCAAGTGGGACTGTAGTGGGATTGTATGAAACATCATCACAATACTATCCCCTAACAAAACACAATTAATTTCATTTATTTAGCACAATTTTATCAATTTCAAGATATGTTTATGGATTTGAAACGATTTTATCAATTTGGTGACATTTTAAAAATTCGTTAAATGTGTTACTAAGTAGGATGGTGGGAATGACAGACAAATGCTAACGAAATACTATTTCAGTATTTTCTTCTAACAAAACAAAATAAGTTTCATTGATTTGAGTCGTTTTTATCAATTTGGCAACATTTCCGGCAATTTGGCAACGTTTAAGAAAAGTTGCCAAGTTAGTGATATCCAGCCAAATTCGTAGCTCTGAATTTGCAGATCTGAATAAAACATCCTTATCCCGTTTGTATATACTAAATGAAAACACTAAAATTGTATTAGAAGATATACCCATTCTACTCTTTTTCTGTTTCAATAATCGGCTAAATGAATTTATTGTCTTAACACAATGAGTTTACTAGATTTATGAGAACACAATATATAAGCTTGAAAACTCTTTGCCAAAATAAATTAAAGTGATGTACTCAGTCCGCAATTAATATAATTAAAAGACAAATTAAACCGTTCATTTATAAGATATATCTTTATATCCATTTATTTATTATTCAAATTGAAAAATAATAATAATAAATATTAACAAACACATTTAATTCACTTTCGTTGCCGAGCAACATGATATAAGATAGAATCTTCCTCTTAAAATTCTAATAATTAAATAACCATTTTGATTAAAAACTTGTGAAATATAAACAAAGGTGATAGATTTTTCATTTAAATTCATGTTTCAAACATTTCATGTTTTCAGAAAGTGACTAATTAGCACAAAAATCTTCCTCCAAACTCAGAGATAAAGTTTTAATTCACTTTCACGTTTTAAACAAACGATTTTCAACCTTGTAGTTTGGAGAAACCAAGCAGTTAGAGAGTAGAACTCCTAGGAAGAAGCTTCGTTTTTCATTAATAACTCAACAGTCCCTGTTCTTAGAAACTCGAAACTTGGATAAAATTTAAGGAGGGCCATTTCAAGGCATCCACAAAAGTTCATTAAATTAGGTTCAGTCGTTTTCCAGTGATGATGAGACAACGGAAAGTTTTGTTTTTCACTAATATCTCGAGAACCACTGGTCGTAGAAACTCGCAACATAGACTAAATTTTAAGTGAGACTATTTCAAGGATATCCACAAAATTTCATCAAATTCGGTTCCGCCGTTTTCCCGTGATGATGGGACAAACAAACAAACAGACAGACATATTTCAATTTTATTTATATAGATTTAACATTAATAAAAGTTCCGATGTTTTAATGGTTCTTCATTAATTTATTCGTAAATGGTGCATTAATTCGAAAACAGCTGATACTAGCGTTTTAAAGTTTTTATCATTCAATTTCGAAATAAAAAGTTACACATAAAATACTTATTTATTTATCACTAGCAGCATAGCAGCATACCCGTTCTACGTACGGAATATATAATATAAAGAAACTTATAATTCGCAATCATGTGCAAATTCTGTTAAAATATTAAATTTATTGCTCCTAAAGAGAAGTTTAAGAATATATGTTCTCACTATGCAAAATTATCTTCACGATCAGATCTGAAGAATAAAACATCCTGCCCCCTTTTGTAAGCAAATTTACAGAAGAAAAAATAGGAATTGAATGAATATATGCAACCCCGTACTAATTATATTGTCGCAGATCAGAAAATATTATTATTATTTAAATCGAAAAAAAAATAATAAAAACATTAACAAGCACATTTAATTTAATTGCGATTCCGAGCAACATGATATATCCTCCTAAAATGTTAAAATTTATTAACCACTAACAGCACACCCGTTATTCGTACGGAGTGTATAATTTAAAGAAACTTAAAGTTCGCAATCATGTGCAAATTCTGTTAAAATATTAAATTTATTGCTCCTAAAGAGAAGTTTAAGAATATCTGTTCTCACTATGCAAAATTATCTTCACGGTCAGATCTGAAGAATAAAACATCCTGGCCCCTTCTGTAAGCAAATTTACAAAAATGAAGGAATTGAATCATTATATGCAACCCTGTACTACTTATATTGTCGCAGATTAGAAAATATGCCAGTGTGTTAGTAGAAGATTACCTGTATTACAATATGAGTCTCAAAAATCTTTGCCAAAATAAAAGTGATGACGTAATAAAATGAAAATATCAATAATTCCCGTACTCTTTATACCAGACGGTCGTAATTGATTCCAATATATGCCAATATATATCAAAACATATGCCAATATACCTGTACTACTTATATTCTCGTAGATTAGAAGATGTACCCGTGTATTTGTAGAAGATTTCCCGTACAACGTGCAATATATGAGTTTAAACAATTTTTGTCATAATAAAACAATTGCATAATAACTTGATAATATCAATAATCCCTGATTCAGTAATCCCCGAAAATATCAATAGTAATAACGTTTAAACCTGAAGACCGTAATTGATATTATCCAGTCAAAAATGCTATAAGAAAAATCAAATCGTTCTTTTCTAAAATATATTTTATATCCAATTATTTATTATTCAAATCGAAAAAATAATAATTAAAATTGACAGACAGATTTAATTTAATTGCGTTTCTGAGCAACATGATATAAGATAGAATCTTCCATCATAAACTGCGAAATTAAATAGCCATTTTGATTCATTTATACTTTTCATTGTTCAGTAAAAGCTTCTGAAAAATAAACCATGGAGTTAGATTCCACATTTAAATCATGTTTCAAACAATTCGTGCTTTCAGAAAGTGATTAATTAGCGCAAAAAATTTCAAATCAAACTCAGAGATAAAATTTAATTCACTTTCAAACGATTTTCAAGCTTTTCGTTTGGTTAAACCACGGAGTTAAAGAGTAGAAATCTTAGGAATAAGTTTCGTTTTTCATTAATATCTCCACAACCCCTAGTCTTAGATACTGGAAACTTGGGGAAAGTTTATGGGTGGCTATTTCAAGGTTATCCACAAAATTTTATCAAATTTGGCTCAGCCGTTCTTCCGTGATGATGAGACAAACGAAAATTTCGTTTTTTACTAATAATTCGAGAACCACTGATCGTAGAAACTCCCAAACATAGACTAAATTTTAAGTGGGACTATTTCCAGGCTACCCACAAAATTTCATCAAATTCGGTTCCGCCGTTTTCTCGTGATGACGGGACAAACAGACAGACAGACAGACAGATTTTAATTTTATTTTTATAGATTAGTAAAGGTTCTGATGTTTTGATAATGTTTTCTAAAATTCATTCAAAATTTAAGGGTTAATTTAATTTCACAAATTGTACTAATCGTATCAAATTATTTTCAAAACTCTTAATTCCTTCGTTAGATAAAGTCCACAGGCTCACAAATATACACACACTAATATACATACTCACATACACTAATACACACACACACTAACATACATTAACACACACACATATACATACTCGCATATTAGTAAAATAATACAGATCAGACACTAACATACACACTCACATACAGTAATATACATATACACAAGCACCAATACACATACTTACATATAGTAACATACATATATACACACACATATACATACTAATATATACTAACATACATATGTACATACATTAAAATACACACACACACACACACACACACCAGACATCGTTTCAAAAACATTCGAGTTGGATGCTTAATATATATATATATATATATATATATATTATATTATATATTGTATATATATAATATAACATTCGAGTTGGATGCTTAATATATATATATATATATATATATATATATTATATTGTGTATATATATATATATATATATATATATATATATTATATTGTGTATATATATATATATATATATATATATATATATATATATATATATATTATATTATATATTGTATATATATATATAGTGGCATTCTCGTTTATCCAGTTTTCTTATGAATTACTTGTTTAGTAAGAATTTTCATCTTTGATTCATATTCATATTCAGGATTGCATATTTGGGAAGTTATATTCTGAATTGCTTGTCCAGTCTCCAGCTTAGACTCACTGGACGGGTCTGGGAGTGTTACCGTGAACGTTCGTACTGCCTCCCTGGTAGAATTTCGACATGTTCATTCCGGTGCTTCTAGATTAAGCTGTTGAGGTTGATCGTGTATACACGTGGTGGAAGAAGAAGGGTTCATGCCGCATGGTAATACAAATTTTCTTAATGTATCCTATTTTCATTTTTTGTTGCCTGTAGTCTGAGTTTAAGCATTTATAGTAATGTACTATTGCTTAATCTGAAACAGGCATTTGTTTGGGTTAATTAGAATTAAATACTCAGACCTGAAGATGAATTTAATTCTGATTAATCATCGAATTTGGGACGGTGCTGTTCTTTTCTCTTATCGGCATTATGGCCGTGAATTTGCTTCTATGGTGATGTTAATATTACTTGAATTGTATTTTTATTTTTTTTATTTTTACATAATTCTTATTATTACATATTTCAAATATATATATATATATATATATATAAATTAGTAAATTCAAAGTTAGAATGTATGTAGTAACTCATAATACACTATTCCAAAATTTTCTACAAAATACAAAGAAATAAAAGAAATTAAGACATAAAGAGGAAATAATAAAGCGTAATGCATGTCATAAAGACAATGACAATCAACAAATTTCAAAAATGAGGAATGCAAATAAGGAAACAAAAAAAAATCAAGCAAAAAAGCTTGCACATGGAAGAGATTTAGGCTTACGATAAGTTCATTTCGAAAAAATTCTCTTCGGGTCCATATATCCCTTCGAAATGAACACAAAAATGCTTGTTTCTGAAACACAAGATAGATTTTATCTATAAACTTGTGTTATATGGATGACAAGCATATAGATTGGAACAATAAAGGAAACATAAATACCTTGAAATACATTCCATGACAAGCAAAATGTAGCTAGACCAATGTTGCCACATGGAGAAATGAAGAGATGTGATTTGCTGTTGCCAAAGAGAGTAATAAAAACAGTACTGCGTAAAAGCAATAAAAAGAGATATTCAACAGTTAAAGCTTCAAGATAAAAAGATGAAAATATAATTTCAAGAGAATGAGTAAGTACGGCTAAAATAAGATAATAAGAGAATTTTAGGCTAATCGAAACTTATTAACTATACCATTTACTAAATATGCAGGATATTTATACATTTTACTGGTAATTTTGTGGCTATTAATGTGCAAAGCATGAAATTTTTTATCTGATAATCTATAAATTCTAAAAAGTTGATTAAGTATAATATTTCCAAACAATTGAATCGAGTTGCAGGAATTAAAAGGTAATAATTTATTAATATTAAATTTAAAAAAATCTTTTTTATCATATAAATTAGTAACTATCCCATGAGCAGGTTCTATAATTAGATTTAAATCCAAATAATAAATATCATTACTAATAGAAGTTTCATTAGGTATTAATTCCAAATTATCCGGATAGAAATCTATATCTATGACATAGTTATCAGTAAATACAAGACAAATCAGATCATCTACATATCTGTAAATTTTATAATCTGTTGAAGTAAAGAATTTTTCATAATGATATAGGTATAAATTAGCTAACATACTGCTACTACAGCCACCTTGAGGTACACCTGAGACTTGTAAGTACAATTTATTACCTTGAAAGATATAATTATTGAAAAGAACAAAATGGAGAAGCTTAGGAAAATTGGTAAATTTAGTAAGATGAGAATGAGAAGTAATATAAGCATTATATAAAGCTAAAATGACATCATATAGATCAGTGATCTTAATATTATTAAATAGATCTTTAAAATCAAAAGTTTATATATATATATATACATCTTATATATATATATATATACATCTTATAATATATATATATAAGATGTTGGACTTGTGATAGATTCACAAGTTAAACAGTCGTATAGTACTTTTGAAGTCACATTTACATTTCAGTCCATCTGCCTTTCACTTATGCTACACAGAACATTTTCTTTTAATGATCTATGTCAGGTATATATAATACAAGTAAAATAAAAATTCTTAAATTATATATATATATATATATATATATATATATATATATATATATATATATATATTCCGAGAGGTTGGTGGTAGGGGAAGGAGGGTACGGTCCCTGTGGATGCCTCCCCCCACTGGGTTCCGGTCTAAATTGGGTGGCACTTCCCGGCCGTCCATACAGTTACCTTACACCTTTCTGGTAGGTCGGACGGTCTGGGTCTCAACAACAACAACCCATATTATATAAACCAATATATGAAGAAATTGAAGAATATATATATATATATATATATATATATATATATATATATATATATATATATATATATATATATATATATATATATATATAGTGGGGAAAGTGAAAAATACTCTTGCTGGGAAATATTTTACTTTGCTGTCAAATAATTAATTTTGCATTTTTCTCCAAATCTTTAACCACAGGATATCAAAGGTCAATTTACTCCGGAAGATTTAAACCGCATTCTTTAAGTGTTATTTTTTAAAGCTAAATGCTTTGGCAATTCTCCATGAAAGTGTTCGTTTCTTTCGAAACTAAAGTGGCATGGAAATAAGACAATAGAAAAGTAAAAGTTAAGGAAACTTCAAATTACATTTAGCGATAGTCGCTTTTTATTGAGAATAGATATGCTAACTCCTAAAGTTAGGAAATATTGTATTGGTAGCAGAAACTTTGTTAGTCGCAAAAATGCTGCCATATTATTGATTTACTAAAATTTTTCCTTGAAATAGCTATTTGTCAGAATTGGCTATATATAGAACGTATATATCGAGTGATGGATTCAGCGTTAAGTTCTGGAGATGATACATTATGGATGGATGATACATTAAGGATTTGTACATCGTATTAAAAAATTTGCAAGTTTCCTGAAATATATATTTTTCGAGATCAGCTATAATTATAGCGTAGATGAAGACTGATAGGAATTTAGCATCACATTCAGAAGGGAGTATTGAATGGGTCACTAAGTTTTACCAATTCGACTGATTTACCCCCCTTTAAATACCTCTTTCTTGGGCTATTTTATATATAAAGCTTAGATAATGACTGATATGGATCTAACTTCAAATTTTTTAGGGTTTGGGGAATTCAGTAAGGATTTCAGCTTCCGGTGTTTTTCCATTTCTAGTTCAAAAACGTTCCTTAAAACATGTAATACTTTATCATGGGCTACAGATTAAGTTTAGATAATGACTAATATGGAATCAGCGTCCACTAAGGATTTTTATTTCTAGTTCTAGAGCTGTCACTTATGATTTTTGAAAAATTACTTAACTGTGCAAAATAAGTGTACAAAAGAGTATACAGGGTGATTGGAAAATGTCTGGCCAAATTTTAAAGGGGGGTTAGAGGGGACGAATATAAAAAGATTCGCAGTACAATGCGTGTCCGGAAACGCCGCGTAAAAGCCCTGGAGAGTAAAGAAAGTGGAAAGGTAAAAGGAAAGAGACACAATCAAATGTAACAAGCCCTTTATTAAATCAAAGTGTCATAACAAATGCTCTAAAGAGCGACCACCAACCATAATACAAGCTTCACATCGCCGCCGCAAAGCACCAGTCATGTCCTGCACATCTCCAACAGCAACAGCCAATCTGAGGACGCTGTTGCTGCTGGAGATATACAGGACATGGCTGGTGTTTTAGCTAAGGTACAGCCAATCTGACGACGCTGTTGCTACTGGAGATGTACAGGACATGGCTGGTGTTTTAGCTAAGGTACAGCCAATCTGACGACGCTGTTGCTACTGGAGATCTACAGGACATGTCTGGTGTTTTAGCTAAGGTACAGCCAATCTGACGACGCTGTTGCTACTGGAGATCTACAGGACATGGCTGGTGTTTTAGCTAAGGTACAGCCAATCTGACGACGCTGTTGCTACTGGAGATCTACAGGACATGGCTGGTGTTTTAGCTAAGGTACAGCCAATCTGACGACGCTGTTGCTACTGGAGATGTACAGGACATGGCTGGTGTTTTTGCTAAGGTACAGCCAATCTGACGACGCTGTTGCTACTGGAGATGTACAGGACATGGCTGGTGTTTTAGCTAAGGTACAGCCAATCTGACGACGCTGTTGCTACTGGAGATGTACAGGACATGGCTGGTGTTTTTGCTAAGGTACAGCCAATCTGACGACGCTGTTGCTACTGGAGATGTACAGGACATGGCTGGTGTTTTTGCTAAGGTACAGCCAATCTGACGACGCTGTTGCTACTGGAGATCTACAGGACATGGCTGGTGTTTTAGCTAAGGTACAGCCAATCTGACGACGCTGTTGCTACTGGAGATGTACAGGACATGGCTGGTGTTTTTGCTAAGGTACAGCCAATCTGACGACGCTGTTGCTACTGGAGATCTACAGGACATGGCTGGTGTTTTAGCTAAGGTACAGCCAATCTGACGACGCTGTTGCTACTGGAGATGTACAGGACATGGCTGGTGTTTTTGCTAAGGTACAGCCAATCTGACGACGCTGTTGCTACTGGAGATCTACAGAACATGGCTGGTGTTTTAGCTAAGGTACAGCCAATCTGACGACGCTGTTGCTACTGGAGATGTACAGGACATAGCTGGTATTTTTGCTTAGGTACGCAGTTCTATGCGGCGGCGATGTGAAGCTTGTATTATGGTTGGAGGTCGCTCTTTCGAGCATTTGCTGTGACACGTTGATTTAATAAAGGGCTTGTTACATTTGATTGTGTCTCTTTCCTTTTACCTTTCCACTTTCTTTACTCTCCAGGGCTTTTACGCGGCGTTTCCGGACACGCATTATACTGTAAATATTTTTATATTCGTCCCCTCTAATCCCCTTTAAAATTTGGCCAGACATTTTCCGATCACCCTGTATAAATGTTTAACAGTTCCATCAAAAGTAAAGTGTACCACTTGTCACACTATGAAGATTCCTTTATAAATTTCTTGTTATGATTAATTGAAATAAAAATTGCTGATGCAAGGAAAGAAACGTGGAAAATGCATGGATTTTTCTAAATTATTACAATGAGTTCACTTCTTATAAAGTCAAATTAATTTACGCTAACAGCTATCCGTATGTATATTCCAAAATATATATATAGTATATATAGCGGCTTTATATTCTATAATTGGAGTATGGTGACATTACTAAAGTCTTAACTCTTTTTGAAAAACAGAAATCCTGACTTTGAAGTCACAAACATACGAGTATATAATAATCAAAATTAAAATAAAAACAATTAGCATTTAATGAGATTTTCAGGTTATTCATTTACATTTTAAGACTATTTAAAACCATTAATTAGAGGTGGCAACAGGTCAGTCAGGACAAATGATTTAATGTACTCGGGTGATTTATGTTAATGTGTACACATTTTATACCATTTGTAAAAATATTATATTTATACAGAGAATAGGACAGCCGATTTATGCTTGCAAAATGACTATCTATTCGTTGAAATTTTGATTGAAGATTATCTTTTCTTACAGATTTGAAATAGATTGTATTTACATATATTAAATAGATAGTACCCCTTTATATGAAGAGATCACGTGACCCACTTCAAAATAAAATATGGCATCCATCTTGTGTCAAAATCGTGATTTTTAAAGTTCTTTTTAATTCATATTTAGTGTTGTATTCGTCCTAAAACCGCTTTATTTTTGCTTAAATTCTGTGCATCTACATACTGAAACAACGCAATTACAATATAGTTGACTTTAAATGATCATCCAACTTTGATTATTTCTGCAACGAAGCCCAATTTTCACTTATGGAGAATGTAAATACCAAAAGATGTAGAATGAAGTGTATTAGTAGAATATTGCTGCATTTCTTTAACGCAAAATTATTTAGTTCATGGAGTCTGCAATATAGATGATATGAACGAAACATTCATTGACACAGAAAGGCAAACGAGTTTTTTCGATGAAATTTTAAGATTACTTGTACCTCCATGGTTTTAAGTTTTTAAATAAAATAAATTATTATATTATTGTGATGAATAAAATGAATGGAAAAAAAAATTATGAATGAAATGCTGCTTTTATAGAGAGAGCCAGGCGTGCTATATTTCGATGACGTCATTGGAATAAATTTCATTTCTTTTCGATGATGTTTTCAAATATAATAAATTATTGTAGTATTATGTAATTTTAAATATATTTCCGAGGAATGTATCGCATTTTAGCGATGTTTCAACCAGGCAATTTACATTTCAACACCGTCATTTGAATGAAGTTCATTTTTTTTCTGATGAAGTTTTAAATTTTCAAATATAATAAATTAATGTAGTATTGTAATAATTTTAAAAATATTACCGAGGAAGGTATCGCATTTTAGAGTTGTTTAAATAAAATTGCATTGAAGTTGGAAAGTGTTTCATAATCAATACTTTATGCATGATTGATCTTGTTTAAATTTTGATTTAGTTAATGCGTTATTAATTTTTTTATGCAAAATTTCCTCCTTTATGGGCGACGATTTGAAACTGCTGTTGTCATGAACGTTAGAATTTAATTGTTATATTGAACAATAATTATATGTTTTATTGTTATAAATCTCTCTATACTGAAAGCATATCACGATATTTTGTCACAATATTACAAGCAAATAGCAAAACATACAGTTATGAAACTTTGCCGTTTGTTCGTAATACAGTATGTAAGCGTTCTTAAAAGCAGGTGGCACGATAGAAATTGCGATGCAGACTCAGCGAGCGCCAGGAAGTAGGAGACGAAGCCTGTCAACTCACAAATCGAGTTTTGGGGTTGGATATATAAATAGCTAGCAGATAATTTCAGTTTTTAAAGCGTAACTCGTTCACTGCGGTTGCAAACGAAATAGAAAAACAGATGTGGGTAGCACATGACTTTCTCTACATAATGCAACTATTCTACTTCTTTCAACGCGAAATATTGATGGGCAAGATCTGCAGCACAATGCTTTTAAGGTTGAAGAATACACTGACATCTGTTGCTTTTCTGGATGATAACATGTAAAATTATTTTGAAGTACCATTTAACTTATATTTCGCGTAAATCTTGACAATTAGAAAACTTGACAATTAATAATATTGCTAGCATTTGCTAAGCAATAGGCTACATTATATTAAAATATGTTAATCATAATTTCACCAATTTGGTGTCATTTTTAACATTTTACAACAAAGTTGAAAAGTGTTTATGACTTTGTTCATTCTGTCTGTCTGTCTGTCTGTCTGTCCGTTAGCACGATAACTGCCGTAAAAATGACTTAATCAAAATGAAATTTTAGTATGTTGTTCAGACGGTCTGTAGGACCTATGGGAATATAAATGAATAATATCACCCAATTAGTTTTGGATTGAACCCGGGTTGAAAAAATGAAATACATTGAGTCCTATGGGACCTAATTTTTCAAACATTTTTTAAGCGGATTTAAAATTCACAAATTGCTTCGAAATTTTTAGGTAATATTCAAATTGTTCCATAAAATATATAAAAAAAAACTCAGCGAAATATATTCAGTAGTTTTTTAAATAAAAATTAAAATAATAATAACACCACTTATATGAAACGATCACGTGACCATGATATGAAAGTATCACGTGATCCACTTCAAAATAATATATGGCATCCATCTTGTCTCAAAATCGTGATTTTTAAAGCTCTTTTTATTTCATATTGACTGTTGTATCCGTCCTAAAACCACTTTATTTTGGTTTAAATTCTGTGCATCTACATACTAAATCAACGCAATTACAATATATATGAGTTTAAATGCTCATCCAAATTTGATTATTTCTACAACGAAGCCTATTTTTCACTTATGTAAAATGTAAACAGCAAAATATGTAGGATGAGTTGTATAGAAATTGCTGTATTTTTTTAACGCAAAAGAATTTAGCTCATGGAGTCTGCATAGCTGATATGAAAGAAATATTCACTGACTTTACCGAGAGAAGGACGATTTTTTGCGATGAAGTTTTACATAGAGTTAATTTACTTGTAGCTCCATGGTCTTAATTTTTAAATAAAATAAATTATTATAGTATTGTGATGAATGACATGAATGGGAAATTATTTATGAATAAAATGCTGCTTTTTTAGAGAGAGCCAGGCGTGTTATTTTTTCTATGACGTCATTTGAATGAATTCCAGTTGTTTTCGATGAAGTTTTTAAATATAATAAATTATCGTGGTATTATGATAATTCTAAAATTATTATTGAGTAATATATCACATTTTAGAGATGTTTAAACCAGACAATTTATATTTCAATGCCGTCATTTGAATGAAGATCATTTTTTTCGATGAAGGTTTAAGTTTTCAAATATAATAAATCAATGTAGTATTGTGAGAAGTTTTAAAATATTACTGAGGAATGTATTGCATTTTAGACATGTTTGAATAAAATCGCATTGCTGTTGGAAAGTGTTTCATAATCAATGCTTTAAGCATGATTGATCTTTCTTGTTGTCAATTTAGCAGTACATTAAAAAGTCGTTATGTTGGGGATGATTCAACAAATTATGCGTAATGTCTCAACATTGCTCGTCAAGTGCTACATCCAACTACTGTTTAATTTTGTGTATTTTTTGTGCATTTATTTGAAATATTTGCAATTTCTTGATATTTGCAATATGTACTTGCAATACACGGTTGAATCTGGTGTTTTAAATCTTATGCCATTTGTTTTAGAATGAAAAATAAGTGCAAAATAATTATTTATTTAACATGATTTTTTATGATGTTTTCCAAAATTCATTCGTAAATTTGGGGTCTTTCGGACATTCAATCGCGTTTAAAATCAACAGGATTCCAGCATTTATGGATCGTAAGTATCGTACCAAATTACGTTTGAAACGCTCGATTCGTTCGTGAGATATCGTATTCACAGATTCACGAAAACACACACACGCACACACACATAGTCGGCCTTCCAAATAGTTGCTCATGTCCTCGAACGAGTCGGACGGTCTGGGTTTTCAACACACACACACACACACACACACATTACCGGAAAAACGTTCAATTCGAGTTCAGAGATGTTTGAATAGTTCTCTTCCATTGAAAACTCGAATTCGAATTTTCAACCCGGTCACAATGCTTCCCAATATATTATGCTATGTATGTAGGGAAAGTAAAAATACTAAATCCACTCTAACTAAAGTATTCCTGCATTGGAACTTCGGAAAATTAAGAGCCACGTAAAACTAAATCTCTTTCATTGATTTATTTTCTTGTGCCTACAGTACAAGAAATGCATTAATGATTGATGTGTTACTTTACTTGATATTAAATAGCTGTCATCTTGATTTAGAAGTTTTGAAGACCATTCAGGAAATAGCTTAATGGGGCTATTGTGATATATATGATGAATGGGATAAGGAATGCTTTAAAAGCATGGTTGAAAACAGTAGTCTGGGTTAACTATAACTGTCATAAATATGGAAGGAATAAATTTTATGTGGTAGATGAAAATGCGTCTTACAAATGAATTAGATGTCTGGAAAAGTTAAAGATAATAGCTTATTACAGGAAAAGACATTTAATGCAGATGGGCAATATATATGAGGTCCTTTGATTGTGTGCTTTTCAGTATAAAAATGACCGAAAAATGGCGGATATTCCTATGGAAAATAACTGCAATACACTGGTGTCCAAGAGTAATACATAATTGGAAAAACTGGATGCAATAAAAAAAATAGTAGAAAACTTATGAATTGAATTCATATGGATTAAGTATACTATTCTTGAATAGCTAGTTGCGAATTATAAGCGATTTAAAATTTGAAAATGGTAAAAACAGTGAATATCCTACCAGGAGACATTTTTCACAACTTTAATGATTTAATAAAGAGTATTATTACCCTTACAGCTGCGCAAGAATCAAACCGACGTAAAATTTTGTTTATAATAATCTTCATAAAATCCTGGGGCATATTAAACCCTTCATGCTGGAAGGTAGATCGGATCTGTGGAATACTTCTGAGGGATGGATGCAGACTTCCAACACGTCTTCACAATGCTACCTGATAATGTTCAAGTCCGTAAAATTTTCTGACTATGGTATTTACTGAATATCTTTACTTTCGAGGTACTCGCTGAAAAGAATAGCCCTATGGTGGGGGGGGGGGGGATTATCGTTGATGGAAACGAATTCTGTGTCGACAGCGACCCTAACATAGGGTTCCAAAATTTCATTTCTGTATCTATTCGAAATGTCCCAAACCGCCAGAAAAAGTATGGAGTGGTGTACGCTCATTTGGCATAATGCCTCCAGATACCATTGTGCCACTTCCTTTATAGTGGTTCATTTCTGGTAAATGTAAAGTGCTAAAGCGCATACCAGTGTCTCTTTGGATGGCAAACTTGATGTATCGACGAAGAGGACATTACTTCACTGGTTTGGACTCTAATTTATATTTACCTTCTGCATCATAAAAATCTGTCCAGCCAGGTTCAGGGGACTAATAAGAAACATGCTGGAGGGGGGGGGGGTCTCGGATAAAGTCCCTGACAATGACGTCTTCTGTAGATGATACAGTGATAAACATGTTTTACAAGTTAACACTAAATGAAAAACAATTAAGCGAATGCTTTCAGGGTTGCCAGCCCCTTCGTTTCATGCAGATTGCCAATTTTTTTTTCAGAAGAGAGTTACGTAGTAGTAAAAGCTTACTACAATCTCAATGAAATATAACTGTTGTTGTTGAGACCCAGACCGTACGACCTACCAGAAAGGTGTAAGGTAACTGTTTGGATGGCCGGGAAGTGCCGCCCAATTTAGACCGGAATCCAGTGGGGGAGGCATCCACAGGGACGGTACCCTCCTTCCCCTACCACCAACCTCTCGGAAGGACTTACGGATCCACATGTTTAACGTGATCGTACTCCGCATGAACACGGCGGCAGTTGTGGCAGCGTGCAAATCCAGCTCGCAAACCACCGGGCTACCGCGTCCGAAATGTGCCAACAGCACACGGTGTTCCCAGGTGGTCACCCACCCAAGTACTAACCGCGCCCGATGCTGCCTGACTTCGGTGATCTAACGAGAACCGGTGTTTTCAGCACGGTACGGCCGTTGGGAAATATAACTGTTGTCGAAATTTATGGAAATCGGTTAAAGTGTTTCGGGTGACGCGAGTTTGGGCGTTTCGCAATTTGAGTTGCTGAAATGGGAGATTCTTGTCCTACTGTCCCAATGATTTACAAAATGCGCGTTTAAAATAGTGTTTAAAATCATCGCCCTTAAAAAGTATAAATATTCAATACATATAGCTCAAACTGTTGATAATGTAATAAAACTAATAAAGTTAGCTATATACAGCACAAACTTTAAAGTGTTAACAAGTTTCGAAAACAAAAAGTATCTTTCTTATTCAGAACAGAGAACAAACGCAAATTTCATTCATGTTACTCAAGTTTAATAAAGCAACCTATACTCGTTAAAGCAAAATCGTCGATGGCTGATTATGTTTGTCCTGACGAAAAATACTCTTTTCGCCATTCGAAACACATTCACACAATTAATTTTGTGTTGGATGTTGCATTAAATGAAGTTTTATTTATTCATAAGTATTGCAAACACGTCTAAACTATATCTATCAAGGGATTTAAGTATTTTCTATCAAAGACTATACAAGTATTTGTAAACTGTCTTCATCGGCTTATCCGAGGTATCGGTATATCCGATTTACCATATGCAAATTTTGTATTCACGATTTCGGTTTGTATGAAAGTCCATGTCTGTCACTTCCTTAACACTGCCACTCATGATGGACATTACGAGGTCTGAAACGCACTTAATTTTTTTTCTGTACGTCAAGTTGGTGTTTTAAATAAAGAAAGTTTACAAATACTTGTAGTCTTTGATAGAAAATATTTGAAGTTTTATTAGTTTTATAAATATTAAACTTGGCCAAAAAATCAAGATTTAACAGTGCAACAAAACTTGAGCGGCAGACCGGAAAGAAAACGAAGAAACAATCTTCATTAACGGCACGCATATTAACGCATGGCGCTAGTTTTCTCTTTTTGTGCTATTCCCATGCATTCCCCATAATAGAAGCAATTATTCATAAAAGGTAACACAACATGTCTGCATCTCATTACGATGTCAAATTGCTTTTTCTGGTACTCAGGAACAATGTATACTCGCAGGAAATGGGGGAGATATTTTCGAAGGATTAATAAATGTTAGCAAAAGAAAAGAAAATGCCGAACAAGGACGCAAATGACAAAAAGATTAATTGATACGCACAGTGCGTCAGAGATAAGTAACAACCTATTTTTAGAACTTAATGAGTGGTCGCGACGTATTTAGTATAATAAATACCGGAGATTGAGTTATTATATATGATCCCCAAGGAACGTCTTTATTAATTATATCTGGATAGTATTTTTAACACTTTACAACAAAGTTGAAAAGTGTTTATGACTTTGTTCATTCTGTCTGTCTGTCTGTCTGTCTGTCTGTCTGTCCGTTAGCACGATAACTGCCGTAAAAATGAGTTTATCAAAATGAAATTTTAGTATGTTGTTCAGACGGTCTGTAGGACCTATGGGAATATAAATAAATAATATCACCCAATTAGTTTTTTATTGAACCCGGGTTGAAAAAATGAAATACATTGAACCCTATGGGACCTAATTTTTCAAACATTTTTTAAGTAAATTTAAAATTCACGAATTGCTTCGAAATTTTTAGGAAATATTCACATTATCCCATAGAATATATAAAAAAAAATTCAGTAAAATATGTGAAGTAGTTTTTTAATTAAAAAAATTATTTAATATAGGGAAAAAAACAAATTCAATTAAATTCTGACTTTGGGATATCTTCCAGAAAGAAAAGAGAGAGATATTATATAATAAATATCTCTCCATTTGTTAAAACGTTTTGCATATGGGAGTGGCTTCATATTTTAAAATAATTTGGTAGATAACAATTTTTCATTTTTTTAAAATTTTATATAACTCTTCATGATAAATTTAATTGATGGCATTTTAAATGCACTTTCCTACGTCCTAGAGAGTTAAAATTTGGTACACAGCTTAAATTTGTAGAACATTTTATTCTACAGCAATTTGGTGGATCTTTAAATATAGATCAAACATTTTTTTCGAAATGACCCGCAATTAATCCCCGTTCACTTTTATAAATCATTGTTGTAATATTGTTAAAAATTCTGATGTGGACAGCACATGTCTTTCCCTGCAGACTCATATTCGTTCTCTTTATTTATTCAATGATAATTTGAGTTTATCTGCACAACATAAGTATTTTAAATGACATTGAATTTACACGTTAAACTTAAATTTGGTTCTCATTTGATAACTGGACTTATTGTCAAAGGTGGCGTAGCGAAAACGCGAAAAAACTAGAATATCTCAAGAACGGCTAGTCCTAGAGTAATGGGGTTAGTCTTATTCTTTTTGTTGTCAAAAATCACATATAAAATAGGAATTTAATTGATATAATTGAGCACACGTAGTCTTTTATTTTTATATATAACGATTTTTGCTGGCCATTTCGCAAAAATAGCCCGTTCCTTTTTCCCGAATCGTAGTAGAATAACCTACAAATGATTTATATACAAAATTTTGTTAAATTTGGTATATAAATCACTTGTAGGTTATTGAAATATTATACTCCAAATTTTGTTAAATTTGGTTCATTAGTTTTTAGCTAGAGTGGATAAAGGCAATTTCTGCGGCCATTTCGCAAAGAAGGCAGATTCTTTTATTACGAATCGTACTATAATCTAATGAACATCAGGATTTCCCACAAAAAACATACCTACCAAATTGTATGAAATTCGGTCCATTAGTTTTTCAATTAGAGTGGATGTAATATCCACACAGACACACAGAAACATACACAGATACACCCTTACACACACAGACGTCTTCCTAAAAGTAGTTTTTTCGTGTTCTAGAAGTCCCAAAACGTGTAGATACTTTGAAAATTCGAGTTCCGATCTTCGGCACGATTCCAATACTTTGTGTACATACACATACACATATATATTATCTGTGTATTATCTGTGTATCTAAATTCCGTGCCTATGCAATTACAATAGTTGTGATTTTAAATGATCCCTAAACTTTTATTATTTCTTCAAGGAAGCCTAATTTTAACATATGCAGAATGCAAATATCTCAAGCGATTGTAAGATGAATTACATAAGAATTGCTGAATTTTTTTCACACAAAATTATTTAGCTCTGGAGTCTGGAACACAAGTTATATAAATGAAATATTCATTGATTTTGCATAAAGAATCAGATGATTTATATTTCGATACAGTTTTAAATATTTAAGTATAATAAATTACTGTAGTACTGTGATAATGTAAAAGATATTACCACTGAATGAATCACATTTTAGAAATTTTTAATAGAAATTACATTTCAGTTGGAAAGTGTTTCATAATCAATGCTTATGCATGATTGATCTTTCTTGTTTCTTTTTCAGTTGATTTTGCTTTATGTATTTTGGAAGAAAAATATTTATAAAGGGGCTCGAGGTTTTGCTGTGTTCAATATGTTCATACATAATTATGAATTATTGTAATTGGTATACCTGGTAATTAGTTGCCTAAAATCATAGCAATGACAATATAATTAATTGACAATATATTGTAAGAAACACTATAACTAGGATATCAGGAGGAAAGGTGGCGTGTATTACTTTCCATACATACATAATATAATGTATAGTGAATGTAATGTGATAGGGACGAAAATTCGAGTTTGGTACGGGAGAGCTCGTTCGTTTATCCTTGAATTCGAAGCGAACATTTTTGAGGTGATTTTGAGATGAACGTTAGTGTGTGTTGTGTTGTTGTTGTTGTTGAAACTCAGACCGTACGACCTACCAGAAAGGTGTAAGGTAACTACTTGAACGGCCGGGAAGTGCCATCCAATTTAGACCGGAACCCAGTGGGGGAGGCATCCACAGGGACCGTACCCTCCTTCCCCTACCACCAACCTCTCGGAAAGACTTACGGACCCACATGTTTAACGTGATCGTACTCTGCGTGAATGCGGTGGCAGTTTTGACAGTGGCGAGAATCAAACCCGGACCTACCGACTGCAAATTCCGAGCGCTAACCACTGGGCTACCGCGCCCCTAATGTGTGTGTCTGTGTGTACGTTAGTGAGTGTGTGCGTGTATGTTAGTGAGAGTGTCTATGTGTGTGCGTTAGAGTGTGTATGTTAGTAAGTGTGTGTGTATGTTAGTGTGTGTATGTTAGTGTGTGTATGTGTATGTTAGTGTGTGTGTATATGTTAGTGCATATGTATGTACGCTAGTGTATATGTAAACGCTATTGTGTGTGTGTGTGTACAATAGTGTGTATATATTTGTACATTAGTGTGTGCGTATGTGTACTTTAGTGTGTGTGCATGTGTACGTTAGTGTGTGTGTGTATGTGTACGTTAAAGTGTGTATGTGTACGTTAATGTGTGTATGTGTACATTAGTGTATGTGTATGTGTGCGTTAGTGTGTGTGTGTATGTGCGTTCAGGTTACATGGTGATTTTGCATGGTATTAATTCAATGCCAAAAACAGTTTTCTGTGAATCTGTACACCATTATTTTGCTTTGAAAGTCATTGCATTAAGTAGAGAAAATCGTGTGCTGCATACATCAGCTTATTTATACGTGTCCATGAAAACATAAATTTAATAAATGGGAAATACTTTTATTGAAGTTAGAAACTCGTAAACAGAATCTTAATTTTGAATATTAACAAATAAGATCAATCATGCATAAAGCATTGATTATGAAACACTTTTTAACTGCCAGGCAATTGCCAGGCAATTTTATTTAAACATCTGTAAAATGCGATACATTCCTCGGTAATATTCTTAAAATTATCATAATACTACATTAATTTATTATATTTAAAAACTTAAAACTTCATCGAAAAAAATGAACTTCATTCAAATGACGGCATTGAAATACAAATTGCCTGGTTTAAACATCTCTAAATTGCGATACATTCCTCAGTAATATTTTTTAAATTATCATATTACTACAATAATTTATTACATTTGAAAACTTCATCGAAAACAAATGAAATTTATTCAAATGACATCATCGAAATATAACACGTCTGGGCCCCTTTTTATTTATATTTACCGTAATTCTATTTATAATTTTGACCCCGTTATGTCCTCTAGTTACGCTTGGCTACTCGTTTTTGACTCTCTACGGGTCAAGACTTTACATGATTTTCTAAAAATTCAATAGCAGTTGCTTTTCAATTTTGTCGACATTCATGTTAGTTATTAAACTCTATTTCTTATTGTAATTTGCAGTTTTATGAATATTTATTTTATCTCGTTTTTCAAAAGAATAAAAATATATAAATTGATGTATATAATTTTGTATGTAGTTGATATATGTAAATTTTGCCAGGTGGACATGGCCTATATTTAGACACTTGTTCGCACTTTATTTTACTTCGCCACTGATGAATGGGCATGATAATGTCCAACAGCACTTTGGCTATGTGATTGTGTACGTCATAAAAAGACGATTTTAATAAATGACTTTTTAACCACTTATTTGGTTGTCTTTGATTTTAGAGTTTATTATAAAAATATCAATTAGATCTGGCTTCGAAATTTATAACATATTGTTATTTTCGGTGGTTTGGGCGTTACTGCCACCACCGGACCCTTCCTTGTTTGTACGTTCGAAAAAAATTTAATGAAATATAATTTGATAAGAAATATAATGTGGTTTCTATGTGACAGTATTGTTGTAAATATCTAAGGTTGGCTGAAACTGTTATCCAGGCTGCAATTTCTCCAAAATTTTCTTTTTTACGCTAATACTTAACTCATGTACTAGAATGCTGTTTTGAGTATTTGTGTGGGTAATAGGACCACGGAGCAAGCCAAAGTTCTTGAAGATTAATCGTCTACGTCCCATTCTAAATTAAACTGTTTTTGAATGCATGTTTTCAATTTTAAATACAGAGTGGCCATAAAATAACGTGAGGTTTTTAGCCCTCTAGCAAGTAATGCGTTGGACGAAACGTAGCAAAATTCGTTGCGCACAAAGTGGAACAAGCAGTTTCGATTTCTACAAAAAAAAAAAAAAAATAGTTCCAAACGTCGCCTCCAGGGGAAATTTTGGCGCTGCAAAAGCGTAGTATTGTGAATAATGAATGAGTAAATGCCAAATGAGACAGTACACATCAATTTTGTTAACAATGCATGGCAACTGTTACTGGAAATTACAAATGAGGTTCAACATGACCACTATTCTGATGTTCCAAGAACTAACTGCATGCGTTGCACGACATTTGCGACCGGTAGTTTTAAATCGTTAAATCATGTTTCTTAAGTTTGTTAAGTTCATCGGTCCTCGTTGTAACTTCTTCAACCGCCGAAATTCACGAAGAGCAGCATTGGTATTCTCTTTCCGCTGATAATACAACTTGACTAACAAAGCGAGGTGATGCAAGGCAAGAGCCATCGAAAGGTACTAGGTAGATCGCCTCCGATTGATGAGAATTCTCCTAACCTTTCCGTTTATCCACATGACCGCTACACGGAACGCGATTATGTAAATTAGTGCATTTTACTCGGTAAACAGCGCCAAAATTTCCCCTGGAGGCGACTTTTGGAACTAATTTTTCTTTTTTAGAAATGGAAACCGCATGTTCCACTGTGTACGCCCACCGAATTTTGTCACGTTTCGTTCAATACATTACTCGCTAGAGGCCTTTGAACACCTCACGTTATTTTATGGCCACCCTGTATACATTATAGTTACTTGCCAAGACATCCTTGAAATACTCTACGATTTTCATTCCAAAGCGAACGATTTTTACGCAACAATTTTCACTCCAAAGTGAATCTATTATATTTATCCAATATTAGTACTCAACTAGCCAAATATCAGTTGAAAATCAACTGTCCCACAATAAGTAACCCCTGAATAACGTAAATGTTTGAATAATTCGCGTTTCATATTTATTCGGAAAATCGAAAATTTTAGTGTGCGGAACCCCCCTAAAGGAGAAAATATTGGAAAACTGAAATTGCTCACTTTCTTTCTTTCGAATTATGTATCCGTCACCAAATTTGAAGTTATTTCATACTGAAGCATGCAATTTTATCATTTCATCATTCGAACGTTTTTGCGTGGAACATCCTCTTAAATGAACATCTGTGGAAAACTCTATTCGCCTTGGGTTTTATATCAAATGATTAGCCCATATATCAAATTTCAAGCCTCTATCAAATTTAAAAGTAAGCGTTTTTCATTTATTAGGCAAATCGAACAATTTGGTATGCTGCACCTCCTAAATTGGCAAATATTGAAAATCTGAAATTGCACACTTTCGTCCTTTCGAACGGTGTACCCATACAACAAATTTGAAGTCTGTATCTTATTGCAAAGTATGTTTTTCTATTATTTCACTTTTCGAACGTTTTGGTGTGCAGCACCCTCTATTCAGAACATTTTCGGAAAATACGATTTTTCCAGGGTTTTTTATCGAACGGTCAACCCATATACCAGATTACAAGTCTCTATCTATTCGAGAAATGCCTAAAAAGGCGTGACAGATAGACGGACACTTGGCAATTAGCATATATAGAAGTTTAAACGATAGACATTAGCTTGATTCAGTTTAAAAGACCCCAAATTGAGAACTTTTAGCACTGAATATTTGTATTAAAAGGCATTTGATTACTTAAAGTCTTAATAGTATTGATTTCAGAAAGATCCGCTGTTTCTAAAAGTTTAATACCGAACAACGGTTCGTATTCTACAGGCTTTCGTATCAGAAATCAGATAATGAAATATGATCTCGGGACAAAACTCAAGTCTACTTGATCGCTGAGGATCGGAAAAATCTCTTATTATCCTCCTTCTAGATTAAGATAAAGACGTCAGGGCTAAAAAAAGCCTTATTTTTTTTCTCTCTCTCTCTTGAAAACTTCGTGAGGTATTTATATTATGTATATATTTATTTATATTATCTATACATTTATATCTCCACACATTGAGGTCATATACTCAGCTTTTTAACACTTTACAACAAAGTTGAAAAGTGTTTATGACTTTGTTCATTCTGTCTGTCTGTCTGTCTGTCCGTTAGCACGATAACTGCCGTAAAAATGACTTAATCAAAATGAAATTTTAGTATGTTGTTCAGACGGTCTATTGGACCTATGGGAATATAAATGAATAATATCACCCAATTAGTTTTGGATTAAACCCGGGTTGAAAAAATGGAATACATTGAACCCTATGGGACCTAATTTTTCAAACATTTTTTAAGCGAATTTAAAATTCACAAATTGCTTCGAAAATTTTAGGCAATATTCAAATTGTTCCATAAAATATATAAAAAAAAATTCAGCGAAATATATTCAGTAGTTTTTTAAATAAAAATTAAAATAATAATAACACCTCTTATATGAAGCGATCACGTGTCCATGATATGAAACGATCACATGACCCACTTCAAAATGATATATGGCATCCATCTTGTCTCAAAATCGTGATTTTTAAAGTTCTTTCTAATTCATATTGAGTGTTGTATCCATCCTAAAACTACTTTATTTTGGCCTAAATTCTGTGCATCTACATACTTTAACAACGCAATGACAATATATTTCAGTTTAAATGCTCATACAAATTTGATTATTTCTACTATTAAGCCTATTTTTCACCTATGTAAAATGTAAACAGCAAAATATGTAGAATGAGTTGTATTAGAATCGCTGTAATTCTTTAACACAAAATCATTTAGTCCATGGAGTCTGCATGGCTGATATGAATGAAATATTCATTGATTTTAGACAGAGAAGGACGATAATTTTCGATGAAGTTTTACGCATAGAGTTTTACTTACTTGTAGCTCCATGGTCTTAATTTTTAAATAATATAAATTATTATAGTATTGTGATGAATGACATGAATGGGGGAATTATTTATGAATGAAATGTTGCTTTTATAGAGAGAGCCAGGCGTGTTATTTTTTCTATGACGTCATTTGAATGGATTTCAGTTGTTTTCGATGAAGTTTTCAAATATAATAAATTATCGTAGTATTATGATAATTCTAAAATTATTACCGAGGAATGTATCACATTTTAGAGATGTTTAAACCAGGCAATTTATATTTTAATGCCGTCATTTGAATGAAGTTAATTTTTTTCGATGAAGGTTTAAGGTTTCAAATATAATAAATTAATGTAGTATTGTGATAAGTTTAAAAATATTACCGAGGAATGTATTGCATTTTAGACATGTTTAAATAAAATTGCATTGAAGTTGGAAAGTGTTTCATAATCAATGCTTTAAGCATGATTGATCTTTCTTGTTATTTATTTCTTCTTGTTTACTTCTCAAGTTCATATATTTTCTTCTTTTTCTATTTTTTTTTGTTTTACTCATATTTCGTCTCACTAGGTGGCGAGACTCAATTTCTCTCTCTTTGAGCTCCACACATTGAGTTCATATATTCTGCTTTTTAATTACTTCTTGTTTGCTCCTCAAGTTCATATTTTTTTCTTTTCTATTTTCTCTCATTTTACTCATCTTTTGTCACACTAGGTGGCGCTAGCATTGGGTTATGTCACTTAGTCATTTTGTATCTGGTGGTCATAGTATTATGCTTATTTGGGCGTTCAGGTCCAGGTTTGTTCGCAATCTACTGATTTCCGAAACGTACGTCTGCTAACTTAATTTCATTTGCGTTGCATTTCACGTGGTGATTAGTTCATTAGTGTCCCTATATTCCCACAAAATCAAAATTTATTAGTCTGTAGAAAACTCTATGTTTCAGATACGCTAAAGAATTTCTTAGATAAATTTACTTCAGGTTTGTACACAGCAGATAAGAAAAGAACTAAATCAGGTTATTGAATTGATAAAAAGTATATTCTTTTCCAACGTTAGATACTACTAGAGTTACCAGCTAGCAAATCTGAGCAAAAAAATTGATTCTTTATTTACATATTTATTTTTTTTTTCGGAGAAAGTTTGTCCAACTTTAAAGAATCAATTTTATATAAAAATCCTAAAATGTTGGAAATGTGCCCAGCGAAAAAGAAACGTCAAATCTGGAACTGCCGTTTTTTAAACTATTGATTCTTTTATTCTAGGCACGATTTTACCTCCAAGCATTTAGTCTTCCATATTTATGAGACAAAAAGAAAAATAGAGGAATGGTTGAAAAATGAATTCATAAAAGAAGAAACTGCTGACGCTTGAATTTCAAATCCAGTAATGACCTTTATACGGCAACTGCGATGTGATAATAAGATTGTTTCAATAGTAGTCTCATTGAAATTCAACTTTTAAGCTATTTTTATACAGAAATTTTATTCACCTGTTAACTTTGCGGTTTTTTGTAAATAAATATATAGGATTTTATCGAAAATTCGCATACACCAAATTTTAAAATAATATATGTAGATAATATACTATAAAATTGAAATAGTAGTAAGATGTTCTTCAGATAAGTGGCACTACGCTCAAAGATATATCAGGAATATCGTCTGCATTTTATACATTGGACAATCATTATAGACGTCATCAAATGAAGAACATGCCGTTTTACCAGAGTTAAAGAATTTTTTAGAGCAATATTCCTCTAGCTATATGAGAGAGTCATTGAAGAGATTCAGAAGAGTTCCGGAAGAATTCTTTAAAAAGTTAATTGAAAAGTTTCAAAAGAGTTTCAGAAGATTTCATTGACGAGTTTCAGAAGAGTTCATTGAAGAGATTCAGAAGAGTTCACTAAAGAATTTCAGGACATATCATTAAAAAGTTTCATAAAAGTTCATTGGAGAGTTTCAGAAGAGTTCATTGAAGTGTTTCAGAAGAACTCATTAAAGAGTTTCGAGAAACTCAGTCTGCATTTCAGACACTTTATCTGAGTTACAATGAAATATCTGTTTATTCTCGCTTCGTCTACAACAGATACAGTTTCCCAAAAACATTTCTCTAACCTTGCAATTGTGGAATTGTCAGGGGTTTTAGAGAATGGGTATTTCATCCGACGCTTTTCAATATCATCTCTCATAAAATTGGAAAGAGACATAGTGCTCGAAGTAAAAAAAAGAATATTTTTCTCCGAGAGAGTAGTATGTTCTTCAATAGATAAGAAAGGGAATTTAATGATCATCTGACGTATTAAAAACAGCAGACAATATTTTAAAAATATTTTTGAAAGTATATTAGTATCACATAGCTGAAAATATTCTACAATATTTTTCAGTTTTTCTTTAATCGCGGAACCTTCTGAAATTCAATTTAATGGAAAAATCCCGAAATCAGAAAAGTCAATTGCGGTCAAAATTATGGATACAAAATTGCACACATTTTTTCTTTTTCTTTCTTTTTTTTCAATTTTAAAAAATATACTTGAACTCCATCGATTCCGTGGAACATACTTTGAAACACGCTGTCCCAATAAAATATAAATACTACATCTGTAAATACAACATAAGTATAACATTTCGAATTCGAAAAATTTCTGGAAATCAATAACTTTTCATATACAATAGTGTGGGCAAGTGAAGAAGTGTTAAATTTGAAGCTGGCTGTGTTTTAGGTAAGCATCCTTGTGTCACCATCGCAACATTCTGATGAAAAATAAACCGCTTGGGGAAATGTAGACTTGCCGGGAAAATGGAGAAAATGATTGCTTCCTGAATTCAGGATTTGCAGGATATTGTTTTTTGTATCGGATTCACGTCCTCTTTCAAATGGATTTCTAATCGGGTTTGCGAAATTTACAGTCTAGGCCATTTCCATCCAGGTTTTGTGCTGGCGAAACGGCAAGTAATCACTAAATATGACTCCTGCGCACTTAAAAATGTTCTGAATTTCAAAAATCTTAAACATGGCTAAATTTAATCATAAAAATGGCGCACATTTTATATTTTTGTCAGCATTGAAATTTTAGTACGCAAAACAATATTTTAACTCTGATCTCTATGTTGTTTCACAGTTTTCAGAGATTTTATTCTAAAAATTAATTATTAATGAAAAATGTTTTCAATAGTTTCCAGCAGGCGAGTTTGGTAATTGGGGTGTAACGCTGTTACTATAGATACAAATGGAATCAAAAACTGTATAAAAATTTAATTATGTAATATATTAACAAGGAAGATCAATCATGCTTAAAGCATTGATTATGAAACACTTTCCAACTTCAATGCAATTTTATTTAAACAAGTCTAAAATGCAATACATTCCTTGGTAATATTTTGAAACTTATCACAATACTGCATTAATTTATTATATTTGAAAACTTAAACCTTCATCGAAAAAAATGAACTTCATTCAAAAGACGGCATTGAAATATAAATTGCCTGGTTTAAACATTTCTAAAATGTTATACATTCCTCGGTAATAGTTTTAGAATTATCATAATACTACGATAATTTATTATATTTGAAAACTTCATCGAAAACAACTGAAATTCATTCAAATGACGTCATAGAAAAAATAACACGCCTGGATCTCTCTATAAAAACAGGATTTCATTCATAACTTTCTCCCATTCATTTCATTCATCACAATACTATAATAATTTATTTTATTTAAACATTTTATTTAAGACCATGCAGCTACAAATAATTAAACTCTATGCTTAAAACTTCATCGAAAAAAATCGTCCTTCTCTTTATAAAATCAATTAATATTTCATTCATATCAGCCATACAGACTCCATGGACTAAATTATTTTGTGTTAAAAAAAATACAGGAATTCTAATACAACTCATTCTATATATTTTGCTGTTTACATTTTACATAGGTGAAAAATAGGCTTAGTTGTAGAAATAATCAAATTTAGATGAGCATTTGTAATTTAATATGCTGTTCTTTTGTTGTAAAAAAATGTTTTTGAAAAATTGTTTACGGTTTATCCTTATCTAGACGTAGATTCTTTTGTGGATTGCATTTATGCAAATTTTGTCGCTATATCTGGTCTATATATGAACGATTCAAACTTTATTTCCGTGTAGCCACTGATGAAGAGCATACTTATGCTCGAAAGCGCTATGGCCTGTTTTAAACTTTTGTACGTCTTAAGGAAGTGAAATAAAGACCTTCTGTTATGGATGTGTGTTTAATTTTGCTATTTTAACATCAGACGTGTTATTTTTTGTCTGTACCAAAAAAATCCCCCTTTATGAGACTAACTTTGTCGCAAACCGCATTCAAATATACCAATTCCTTCAAATTTTAGGAATTTTTAAACTAATTCGGAATTTATGGAACACTTTGTACATCATACGAATTGATATAATTTTTTTACGTGTTACCTTTATAAAGGTAAAAACTCATTTAAAAAGGCAGAACTTTCTGATGTTTTTTGGGGGGGACAATTCTGTGATTGCCAGAACTTTTATTTTCCAGTGCATTTCAATATACATTGGTGTTTCACATGCCCACTGCTGATTCACTGACATCTTCTGCATTATCTATTTCTTTCCAACAGGTGAACATACCTCTGGATCTTCGGTACGAACCCAATCAGATGGAAACCTTCCCTGAACTGGGCACCGGATTTACTGTTCTGAATGCCCGTCTGCCCACCAACACTGAAGGAGCCATACCAGGACTGTGGGACGTTCACCAGCGCATGGAGGACCTCAAAGGTTCTTCGGACTCTGTTGTGATGTACGGCACCATACACTATCTAATGACTCTCTTGCCAGCCTGTCTCTGCCAATGGCTGGTTAGGACCGTGCTCAAAAGTGCCAGCTTGTCTTTCTGCAGCCTTCCCGGTCCAGAGAGGCATATCATGCTGGCCTCTTGTAGACTCAAGTCTGTAACCTTCTGGATGAACTCCCATCCGGATGTACCTGTTGCCTTCTGCGTGTTCTCCTATGCGGGGAGTTTTTATGTGGGTGTTTCTGCGGATAGTTCAACAATAGCATCTCCAAAGATACTGGTCAAGGGATTTACTACACATGTGAGTATATAAATGCATTCCAAGAATATGGTTATTTGACATAGATTTGTGAACGAACTCTTTATGTCGAAACCATGACTTCATTATAATTGTTATAATCCCGGTAAACTAGGTATTCTATTTATTGAAATATTGATTATCCATGTCTAACCAGTACGTACAAACAGATCAGCAAATTTCACTCTATACTTATAGATAGAAGCAAATACAGAACTTCAATTCATCATCCGCTGAAGAGTAGTAGAAAAACATTGACTCCAAAACAGTTCTTTGAGTGACTAAAAGTTACCCGAATGCGAAATAAATTTAAAATTAATGCAGTTGATTTACTTGATTATTTTTTTAAACTAAAGCAAAATTCCCAAATTATTGAAAGTTTCGTAAAGGTAGTTAATCTTGTTAAATGTGTTTTACATTTCCGTGCCAGATTGGGGTTCAAAGCATGGCTACCTTTGACCTCCGGTAGTAAGTAGAAATGAGTTTTTTCTAGATTCAGACTCAGCATCAAAAATATCTTCAACCGCTGACACCTCCTTCTAACTTTCATTAAAATGTTCCTAATTAGACAATACGACATGGAGCATATTTTCCGATACCTTGCAATACAGGGTAAATTCATTCATTTGCATCTGAAAAGTCCGAAATCTGGAGACGGAAAAAACGTAACTAAGTCATTATGAACACATTGTTTGTAGTGTTGTGTAGTCATAAGAGTATTCATACTTTACTATGTATGCATACGAATGGTTGACAATCCACTAGAAATGCATCATACTTGAAGCGCCATATATATCAAAACAAATTACATAACACCAGTGGTGTTATATAATATCTTCTGATCCATTTGTAGTTCTTAAGGATTTAACATTAATTCCATCTTTTTTCATACTGCACTAAACACAATAAATATATGTAATTTGCGTTTATAGATTGGTCAACTTATTAAAGTTATGCTAGATTTATATTTCTGATAAATATTTTTTTTTTATTTTCTGTGAGTTTTTAATATTATTTATATATTGTTAAGAATGTGAAAAATACTTCACGGTGCTTTGCTTTCCCACAAGGAGAGAACACTTTTGCAGACGTCCATTTGTGTTGCGTGAAGGTCTGAGCACTTTTGCGTGAAGGTAGAGTTGCATTGCATTGACGACATTTTAGTGACTTGGGGACAAATTTAGCAAGATGCCGCCAATTTAGAGACTTTGGCAAATTTTCGAATTCATTGGAACTTATCCACTAGTTTCGAAGATACGTCCTATTTGTAGAGATTTCTATGGAGAGTATAGGAGGGAGTCATTGCTCATCTGGACAGAATTGATGTAATACGAGTCAAATTGAATTGTGAGATGTCAGTGCTTTGAGAATAATGTCGGCTATTTCGCGAATTAATCTTGTTGTTTTTGTTGCCTGCTTTATATCGCTTAGCGGAAGCTCGACACTGTCCATGAGCTCTTTAACTCTCAGGAAATCAAGAGCAAGTAAGGGTTTTGAGGTAAAATCGTCTCTTGCGAGCTGCAGACTGTCGAGTATATGATTCGGGAAAGCCTGTTCGACACAACATCTGCTGCAGACAGGATAAACCTTAAGTCATGATTATAAGAGAGATCCTTTAAGTGGCTACTGGCAAATCTGGATAGCGCCTTCTGATCTTTTCTCTCACAAGTAAGATCACGGGAACCACCGTGGTGGTGGTGGTCCCTCTGATACCAGTCATGAGTTGGAGGAGCGAGCTATGTCTTTTTATCCAAATTTTTTCTTTTAGAGTAGAGCTCTAAGAAGGTAAGGAAATTAGTGGAACCCAAAGATTCCCCAGATATCCACGACATCCACGTGACCTGTGGTGGTCACCATGGATATCGACATTAAAGGGTAACCACTGCAGGGGCACATCATGGGACGAAGAAAAGTATTTAAGTTTGCTCAATATAGAAATAATAGTCCTATCTCCCACACTGATCCAATTACTCAAGTGCTGAATTGAGCTTCTGCTATTGGATAAAATCCATGCTGCACCAAAATTACTAAAATTACTTATAGACAAGATAGCATCAAGGCCCCCACATCAATAGCTATTAATGCACTTCTGAAGACAGAGCAAGATGTGAATTAATTGATCATTTAATTGAGGTTTAATTAAACCTGACGGTTGTTTTGTAATCAGGTGAGATATCTATAGTGTTATTAGTTTCTATTGTTTCTGTTTACACTTATTGGTGCCTTTAAATAAAAGAGTTCCTTATTAAGAAATTCGGACTCAGTTTTGTATCTTGAGAGTGTACTCACGATTTGATAGGATACGTCGTAGCAATATCTGTACAGGGTGACCTAAAAGTATTTATACAGTACACATATACCATTTTATTTATTTATTTACAAGGAGTTATTCTGTTACACTGTTTAATCTCGCAAGCGCTCGAAATGCCCTTCATCAACGTTGCAACATTCTTGGGAACCTGCCCAGAACACTGTGACATACATTAAGACACATATTCAGGTCAACATCAATGTCCTGAAATGCTTGTAAGATGAACTATTCTAATTTATCCATTGTCTGGGGTTCATCAGTACTGTATATTTAAGTTCAGTACTGCATACAATCAGTACTGTATACTATCAGTACTGTATACGATCAGCACTGTATACGTGCTTTAGGGGCTGCCTTTTATAATATGCATTGAATTGAATGATTGTCTGACTGATTATCTGACTGGTGATTGGGTGACATCAAAATTATACAACAATTTCACCATAGAATAAATCTTGATTTTGATATCATTCGATCCGTTTCAACTTCGAGATAAAGGGAAAAATATAAAATTTTGCATTAGGTGTGATGATGCGAAGATATAATCAAAACACTCAAAACCACTTTTCAAAATTATGGAGCACTTCCGTTCAAGAAAGAATGGTCTCATTTATTCTGGGCACATCATTAAAATATATGTACACGATTAAACACCTTGTAAACTCAGGTTCGAACGCTCGTTATACGCTTAATTTCTTCCCTTGTTTCAGTGGTCCGCGCTGTAACAATTCCCATGCAAAAGGGATCTAGAAGATTAATTTTCCAGAATTGTAGAACACTCATGGACATTATAAATTAATATTAATTTTCTTTAATATGTGTAATATTTCTACATGGGTTTCATCTCTCAAAGTTCTTCGTTTATGCAAATTCTTCAATTATCTATTACTTACAGCATATTAGCAGTCAATAAGCCAGCAATTGAAAGAAGATGGTTCAAAATTCAAATTTTGTGTGTTAAAGCACTTTATTGCATGCAATTAAACGCACGTTCCATTGAAATTTTCAGGAGCACTCAAAAAGGAATGGAATCCAGCTTCATTAAAAACAGATTACGGAATTTTCCGAAATAGTTCGGAGCTAATGATCTGCAAACATGGTTTCGCAATGTGAAATGCTTTAAACTGAATTTTAAAGAATTTTGGGAATTATCCATTAATTATCAATCCTTGTTCTATAATGAAATAAATAATGAAGTTATACTCGTTTAAACAATATAAATTACGTTAAAATATATTTCTATGTTTATGCGGAAACACAATGCACTATTATACGTATTTAAATTTGAAAGCTATTTGTCGGTTCTCCCCTTCTCTCATTTTAGCCGACTCTAAAGCTTCGTTAGATGCAAATAAAATACGCCAGTGGTGAATATGATAGATATAGATAATCTCGTTAAGGACACCAATATGCACTTTGGACATAATTAGCATTTGGTTATGAAATGTACAGCAACAAGATATACAAAGAGATATACTCTTCTATATTATAAACAAATTATACTAAGAATGATGAAACAATAATAATAATAATAATAATAATAACAAAACTGTAAGCCCTTTTGTATTATGCAATCTTGAGAACACCAGTATTACTTAGATCAACAGTGGCTTTTGATTATGAAATGTACAGCAAGGCTGAAAGTTTTGATTTGGCTGATGGTAAAAAAATTGAGTAGGTTGTTGAAATCCTTGCATTTGTTGTGGAAAACCATATGGATAGTTTTGTGTAGGTTGTGGAAAATAAAAAGGTTGTTGATACATTCGAGTAGGCAGAGACCTAGAATTTCTGTTGAACCTGTGTGATTGAGGAAATTTCCTACAATCCACACTTATGTGACCTAATAGACCACATGAAAAACACCTTCGGCTATCCTTTGTCACTCTAGTTTGAGGCAGCTGTGGTTTGGTGTTAATCTGAGTTTGCAACTCAGCAAGCCTTTTAGTGAGGTTCTCTACCTCCATTTTATTTCTCTTAAGCTCATCATGGAGCTGCTTATTTTCAGACTCTCCAATACTCATGACATATTGGGGATCATCCCCATGTTGCTTGCTCCACACCTCTTCCTCCGCCACAGCATGCCTTTTTGCAGAGTCAAAACTCTTGTGGTTTTGAGGTAGGATTAGCCGTTTGAAATGAGGCTTCAAGCCTTCAATGAAAACCGAGCACAAGACATCAAGTCTTTGCTGGTTTGCCACTCTGTCATTTAGTAAGCCAGGTGAAACAGTTTTGTATGAGGAAGCCTCAACTCTAGCAGCAAACTGACGCACAGATTCATTTGGTCTCTGATAACTCTGCAGAAATGCTCTCAAGTTACTGTGTAAACATTCTATTGAGGAAAATCTGTCGCGTAAAGCTTTAAGAATTTGAGAGAAAGATTTCTCTTCTTTTAACTTAGGATTATCTCTAATAAATCTTGCAGCTATGCCTGACAGTTTTAACTTTAAAACTAAGACCTTGTCTGACTCTGACCAATTTGCATGGTCAGCTAACATTTTAATTCTATCTATGTAATCCTCCAATGGGAGGCCAGATTCCTCTCCTGAAAATACTGGGATTGAATCTAAAAAGTCTCCTATTGAAGAGACTGTTTTAAAATTACTTATTACATTACATTTAGAAGAATCTATTTTTAATCCCTGTTCATTTGAGTCATATTGTTTACTATTAACATTTGAATCAATATTTTTGTTACCAACAGAATTTACATTATCAGAGGTTGCCTCAATGTTTATTTTAGAAGGTAAATTTCTTTCCAATAAGGATAACCAAGTTTTCTTGGTACTAGCAACCTGACTTCTGGGAATTAAATCCCAATCTTTACCATCATTTGAATTTGTAAGAAATGAAGGAAATGGCTCTTTACCAACAAAGAACATAGCATATAATAAAGTTTCAAAAGGCTTATCTTTAGAGCCATCTCCAGTTTCATCTGACCCAAATACAGAAACATACATACAGTTATCTTCTTCAATATCATTCATAATTGTAATACAATTGAAAGTTTAATACTACTAATAAATATTATAAAACATGAGAGCAATTTCTAGACTGGTACACGGCACCAAAACTACTGTTGTGTTTGACAGATAGAATAAAACCTGCTGTGTTTAAAAAAGATAAATGAAGACATAATATTTAGTTTAAAGAAAATTAGTTTATTAAATTGTAACTTCAATTATTTCCAATTAACAAATACAAAAACACTGCTCACAGGCAGGCAACTCAGGAAGAATTAACATTAGAATTTTAGAATTTTATCAACTTAGTTAAAATTAAGGAATTAGCATAAAAACTTAACTCAAAACAATCTATTTAAATTTCATCAAAAATCATTAACAAAAATATTAAATTTAAAGAATTTTAGAATTTTTAACCCAGGCTCTTAAAAATTATGAAGGTTTAGAAATTTGCTCTCAGAATGAAGTTTAGAATTTTAATTTTACAGAATAAATTTTAGTTAAATGCATTTCAAAAATATTGAGAAATCATATTCAGAATTAAAGAAATTAAGGGTTTAAATAAAACATCAGTATTCACCCGGATGGGCCGCCAGACAGGGGGAAAGTTCCAATCATTGGAGCAGCACAGATTTTGGAAAAAACTGGTTTTCTTGGGATCAGGATCTCAACAAACTTTAGTCAGGAAAGGATTCAGCACTTTTGAAAAACATCAGCAGAGGCCTAACAACCACATCTGGAACGCTAGGATTTTCTCAAAACTCGGACGTCATCGTCAGACGCTTCATTCACATAACTCGCAAAAGGAATTTCACCATACACTTTTCTGGAGAGTTACGTCGCGAATTACGCGAAAAAGCTTGAAAAATGCATAATTTAAATTAAAACAACTAATGAAAAAAAAGAATAACGCGAGGAACTTAACGTTCCATAAAAAAAACTCGCGTGGAACATAAGTTCCATTCGAAAAAAAACAACGCGCTTCTCGCGCTAACGCACAACGAAGGATTTCAACAAAAAACTCTGAAACTGAAAAGTTCTACGCGCGTATTTATACTTGCGGCAAAAGGGCGAGTTTAGATAAACGGCAGCAATTAAAATTCGCTTACCGAAATTAGAATTGCCAAAATAATACTCATAATTCCGAGAGCAGACGATCCGTAAAAACGCGAACCAATTAAAAAAAATCCCGAATTCTAAAGAGGCGCGAAAAACGCTTAGGTGGCGGCTTAATCGCAGTAAAGGGCCCGCGAAACAAAATTCCGAAAATGGCCGCAACTGAAATTTTTGAATTACAGTGAGACATGGAAATAACTTGAAACTGTAGAACAAACGGAATTTCTAACCAAAATGGGAAAATGGGACATCAAATTAAAGGGAATTTTAAGGGGAATCAAATAAATAAATAATTTTTAAAATTTACAAATCAAAAGTAATATTAATTTAAGGAATGGAACATTTTTAACTAAGAATATCATAAAGAAAATTAATTTAGAAGATTAAAAATATTCTAATTAAAGAATAAATGAAAAGCCAATAAATATTATTTAAATATTACCAAATTAAGAATATTGAGCCAGGGAAAAAGAAATAAAAGTAAATTTTCAAATCTCCAAATTACCTAAATACTAAAGCAACCCAACACAGCAATAAGATATACAAAAACATATACTCATATATACTATAAACAAGTTATACTAAGATTGATTAAACAAAAATAATAATAATAATAATAATAACAAAGATGTAAGCCCTTTTGCACTATTCAATCATAACACTCGCACTACTTAGGTCAACAGTGGTTAATCTTTTTAAGGTATGTGCAATAAGTCCCATTTATCAAAAAAGTAAAAACTCAATTATCTTCAGTTACATAAGTTTTATTAATATATTGTTTTTAGATAGCATTACAATGCTTGACACATGTTTTTAACTCACAATAAACATTTAATTTATAAAATGTTAATGCGCTTTGGGAATTTGCCTACTTTTTTTACAATTTTCTGCATGTTTTCATTTGCCTGTGAACAAGCTAAAAAGATTAAATTCAGGTGAGTGTCAATAAATTTTGAATGATACTTAGTTTTAATCGTAGTCATTACTGAAAATGATTATTCACATGCGTAGGTTGAACCGAACTTACAACACTAGCTCTGTGCTAATTCGTGTAAAGTAGGAACAAATAGGAAATTGGAGAAATTTCCATAATTCAACATAATTTGGGTAGGCAGGATTGAAAATAATTTCACTATGTTTGCAATTAAGTGAAATATTATGCCGAAGGACAATAATCTCTATTTGCATGTCTGGAGAATAGTAATTTCTGATGGGTTTCTAGCATCAATCAAAAAAGAGTTTGATAAGATTCAATATTTTCCTTATCTTTATCAAAATTGCAAAAGGAATCATGTGAAACAGATGTTAAGTTTTTGTACTTTTAATTATGGACATTTTCTGATATTTTTCCTTGTTCTCGCATTCGAGCGAATTTAGATAATTTGCATTGAAAAATATCCTTAGAAACAAGCATAAGATGATAAAAAAGATGATACAAAAGATGATACAAAAGCCTCCAATGTTGGTAAAAAACAGTCTTTTTCTTGTAAACGTAAATGTAAATAATTCAGATATCCAATTATATGTGTGAGAAATTGCAGGTACCACAGTCGATATTCATCCTTGAAACCACTCACTTTCATCACTCTCTTGATATCACTCACCTTCATGACTCACTTGGAAATTCACTATGCTCCTTCACCCTCTTCGGAACACTATCTCGTAGATTCCAAAATATTTCCGGAGTTTTTCTCTTTAAAGAGCAACACATATTACAATAAATAAGCAATTCATCCCATTTTACTTTCCCTGCAATACATGGTTATGTATAGGGAAAGTATTGGAATCATACCGAAAATCGCAACTAGAGTTTTCGACGGATCTACACGTTTCGAGATCTCTAGAATGCGAATGAAACTATTTTTAGCGTTGCGCCTGAGTATGTGTCTGTGTGTCTGTCTGTGTGTCAGTCTGTCTCTGCAATGTATGTATCGACTCTAACTCAAAAACTAATGGACCAACTTTCATAAAATTTGGTAGGTAAGTCACGTGTGGGTGACCCTGGTGCTGATTAGTTTTTGGTACTATTCGGGATAAAAGAAGAAATCTAATCAGCCCTAAAACATATATTGGCATTAAAATCTCGAAATTGGAAATTTTCGTGAAAACTGTACTTTCTTAATACTATACGTTATTATTGAAATTGGATCTAATAACGTTACTGGAAGACAGTGATCTCTATGAGAATAATATTTTGTGAGATTAATTTATATGTTAATAATTTCTTTAGTATATCACGGAGAGCATAATATTTTATTTCCCATTAACTGATTGAAAAAAGAATTTCTGTATGTACTTTTAGCGAGGCAGGAAGTATAATGTGGAAATCTAGAAAGAGTAAAATTAAAATATTTATGCTCAAAATGTTTATCAATAAAATCAATATCATTTATATTAAAATATGTATCAATAAAAAAAGGTTGTAATATAGTTTATTGTTATTTATTTTTCTAATTAAATCTAAACAATTAGTATTTTGTAAGGAATCGCTATCATTAGAAATCGGGAATAAAATGTGGGTGTTTCGATTGAAATTTCGGAGATAAAGAAGAAGATTTGGTATAAATTAAATGCATATAAATTTTCATCGAGCCTTCTACACTGCGCATTTTGTACATTTAGCTGTCTTGCAGAGTGAAAAAAATGCATTTTATTAAATAAAGAATGTATGCTTCGGTCTATGGTTATGCTACTCTGCCTATGTTCGATGGTTGTAAAAATGTTGGAAACGTCGTATTAAGCTGGGGTTCCGTTACCAAATACCACCCAAGAGCACTCACAGACTTCAAAATTTTATAGACAGCATTCGATAAAGAATATATTATCTACACATATTTCATAATATACTGTTCAAAACAATTAGGGAATATTGTGAGTTCGGTATGAAACAGCCATATAATCGACTTCTTTTTCAACAAAAATGAAAGAAAGGTGATTGAAAAGGAAAATCATCACGTTTACAAACTTCGGAATATGCATATTTTGTCTGTGACGTTGAAAATTAAGCGCTTTAGATAAGGAGTGAAAATCGATCTGTAGCATTCTTTATGTAGGAAGAGATTAGAAACAATTGATATGCGTTGAATGCTTCGTAGCAGTGAATACGATGTCTCAACAACATAACTTAGCTGAATCGGTAGCCTGGAGGACCATCGGTCGTTTAGAAGCTGGCTAAACGCAACCTGTTGTAGCGGAAGCACCTCGGAGTATCCCAAAACGTTATTTCCAGACTATGGAATCGGTGTTTGGAAATTGTAAATGTCAGCCGAAGACTAGGACAAGGTCGTAGGTATGCAGAAATACAAAATGAGGATAACGCCACTCTTTTGAAACAGCACCTTCGGTGGTCCACTGGCATCAGTATTTCACCACAGCCTGTTTAAAACGGACTCCATCGTGTTGGTTTGTATGCTCGCACACACATGGTTTGTGTTTCTATAACAGCGGGCCACCGTGTTGCCTAAAAAAGGGGGGCACAAGAGCATCTCAGATGGAGACGAAATGAATGGAGCAATGTTCTCTTGTTAGACGAATCCCGCTTTAGTGTACAACCTGTCAATAGACGGATTATCATTTGGAAAGAACGTGGCACTTGGAATATGCCTGAATTTTTGAATGAAAGTGTCCGATTTGGAGGAGGCGGAGAGATGGCCTGGGCCGGTATTTCTATTAATGGCCGTACCGAACTGTACATCATCAGAAATGGATCACTAACAGCTCAGAGATGTAGGAATGAGATCCTTAGACATTTTGTTCTATCTTACGCTGCAGCAATCGAGGACGAATTCATTCTTATGAATGCTAAAGCTGGGCCACATCGTGTTCGGGTAGTGAACGACTTCTTATTCGACGAAGGAATCCTTCGAATGGATTGGGAAGTATTTTCCTCAGACATGGGCCCAATCGAACATTTTTGAGACATTCTAGGGAGAAGAGTTGTTGGTCGCTTATGACCCCCCCCCCCCCCCCAAGAATCAGTTCAGAAGCTGGAAACCCCTCTTCTATAGGAATGGGGAAAATACCCCAGTTCCTCCTTGATAATGAGATGCCTTACAGATGCGCAATATTTCTTTTAGTTTGGGGAAACCATATCCCTTATTAAAACTCATTTCTATCAGAAAAATCACATTTTTTTGTTCGTTTTTATAACATGTACAAAATGTGCTTTTTTTGACAAGAATAAAACAAGAATAAAATTTAATTATTCCTTGTTCTATGCGTAATTTTCTTTTCTATTATGGATCATATATCAGCGAACGAAACTTTTTTCATCCGCAGTTTATTTCCAAAATCATAATATCCCCTAATTGTTTTGAGCAGTGTATTTCATATATATATATATATATATATGTATTTCAAGTATATATATGTATGCATAAGGAAATCTATACATATTTCATTATGAATACATATATGTATGTAATAAATATAATTTGTATGCAAAGATGCATAAATGCATACTTAGATTTGGAATGATTTAAATTTGCTTGTAAACTAACGGGAGCCGTAAAAAATATCCCACTTAACACTAACATCAAATTAAATGCAGAACATATACTTAACTGGAACAAAATTTTAGAATCCTGCACATGGTGAAGAAAATAGCACTACTGAACCGAGTCTGCTATTATTAAATTTCATCAATATTGAATTTCCATTAACTATAATAACACGGGAATATATGTATCTCAAAATATCATCATTAGAGTTGTTCGTCTGGTTTATGCAGTTAATAAACACTGTTACCAAGCTAAAACTGTAAAACTTTAAGTACAGCCCACGGTTATTCACTGTAAATGCGTTCTAATAATAATAATAAAAATAATAATAATAATAGTATTAATAATAATAATAATACAAAGAAATCTGTTCTGTTGCGCCACCGATAATATCATTTCAATCTCTTGAATGTCTAGCTCAGAAAAATTTTTCGACCTGCACTGTAAAACTGCTTTGACTTTTATGTATTTTATATATTTTGAAAGCCAATTTTTTCCTTATGCCCACATTTATTTCAAAATTATATAATCTGCATTAAAAATAACTATAACTAAAATTGTGCTTTTCGTTTTAGATATTTATAGAGAAAAATTAAAATTTATCCTGACTTAAACATTTTGACGTAAAAAATGAAAATTTTAATTGTCTGCTGTATAACATAAAAAATGTTTTAGCAAAATAAATAAAATTTTAGTTTTTCTGTAAATATATATACGTAAATAAAAAAAACAGAAAATAGAGTAAAGTATCTTTTTTGAATTTCTTGTCATTTCTGAGATATTATTAATAAGTTTATAAACAATGTGTCCTATATCTCTTCCCATTGCTGGCAGTCCTGCCTCCTAGCAGGAATTTCAGAATTAAACATCTAGACAATTCTGTTCCCATATAGAAAAATTTATCATTATTTTGAATATATCCTGGATTAAATTTTGAATAGACTGGACAATATCAATTGTGCGTATGGCCACGCCCATTTTTAGCACACGGAGGGGCATTTTTCCTGGGGCATTGAAACAGTATTTATTTGCAATAATTAAGAAAGAGGGCCCTATATTTTAAGCAAAGGGTTGCATTCCAAATCACTATTTCCGTATGTTCTAAAACGACCAAGTAAAAATGGGGAATTAAAATAACTTGTCGATATGGATTTCATATTGATACTAATTTTGCCATTTTGAGCTGAATTCCATATTGTGCGAATTCTGTCATTTAGGTCTCAATTTGATTGATATTGGACATTATTTCTATTATTTCAAATCTAAATTTCATTTTATTTCATTTATAGATCGACAGGTCTTAGGAAATATTTTTCGATTGCAGCCATCTGGTTAGCTTTTAGTTAAGCTAAAACCGGAAAACATTATATCTCACTGTTGTATAAGATTACGAAACATTGAAAGTGAAATATTTTGTGTACTCTGAATAGCTATCGATAATATTTTCAAAAGAAATTTTTATATAATAAATGCTTTCGGTCAATTGTCACTTGAGGGTTGTTCAGCGCCATTTGACTAGCGAGAAAATCCCCTTCCATAGTTTAAACCTAAAAACTGAAAGGCCAAAAAAGGTAGTTTTGAAGGGGCTACCAACTAACTATGACATTGAGGAGATTAAAATGACGCTAACATCCATTGGATTAGATGTAGTCCGGGTTTCTCAATTGAGAAACACAAAAACAAGATTACCCCTGCCGATCTTCTTACTCAGCCTTAGGCCCACGGAAGACTGGCAGAGGATTTACAGACTGACAAGGTTAGGATACTTGGCTGTGAAGGTAGAGGCCTTCAGAGCACGGGGCTTTAAGATTTGCTACCGGTGCCAGCAGTTCAACCACTCCTCTGAGAACTGCAGTATGCCACCAAAGTGTCTGAAGTGTGCACAAGATCATTTCACACGGGACTGCCAGAGACCCAGGACAGAGAAGGCAACGTGTGCAAATTGTAATGGAGACCATCCAGCGAACTTCAGGCAATGCCCGAAGAACCCCTGGAACAGAGGAAAGGCACCGGAGTATGCCCCCCCTCCCCCAAAAAATCAGATACCACCTTGGAGGCAAAAGGCCCTCGGACTAAACCCCCAGGCACACCCTCAGGGCTCCTCGCACATAGTGCCACAGGAAAAAAGACACCAACCTTCAGCACCTACCAGATCGGTGCAAGAGCAGGCCCCCAAATCATCGACCTCCAGAGAATTGACCCTGGAGGAAGTAAGAGAAGCTACAGCTGCCATTAAAAAGAGATCGGAAATAGAAAAAGCCAGACAGGCAAAGGATAGGCTTGACATTAAGGTTGAGGATTGGAAACAAAATAAACGAGTCAGGGATGAAGAGATCGCGCAAAACCAGCCGTTAGTTAAAACGGGTGAAAAAAAGCAAAAAACTATCGAGTTCCAAAAGGACACTCACAAAAAAGTGCAAACCGCGGTTGAGGCTGAGGAAATGGAAGCTGAGACTGAACCGACTGATAAATCTGATGCTGAAAAGATGGAGGATATCATCAACCTCATCAGAGGATTTATTAGCATGTTCAATCTAGACGACATAAAACATCTGTTGATGCAGTTCGCGGAGTTAGTACAAAAAAAGAGCGATCCTATGGTAATGGTCTTTGAGGCCCTTAAAATAATCGCGGACTTTAAAAATAACAGTGAGAATCAAACCCGTCATGGCTAGGTCCCAAAAAGAATCCTTAAAAATAATATTTTGGAATGCGAACGGCATATCTCCAAGAATAAATGAACTTAGGAACTATGTAAATGAAAATGACGTAGACGCCTTATTAATTCAGGAAACTAAAGTTAGAGAAAGTAAAAAACTAAACATAGCCAACTATATATGCTATCATAATCTTAGCTCAAATACTAATGCTAGAACGCCCCATGGAGGAACAGCAGTATACATTAAAAGAAATATTCCCCACGAGGAACTAAACAACATAAATCTTCAAGGTATAGAAAATACTAGTATAAAAATTAAAATTAATAATACTAGCCCGTTTATCTTAACCTCAACATATGTCAAAAATATGAGTAGAGTAGATGTAGCTGCGCAACTGGAACTGCTTTTCGCGCGATATCCAAACACTATACTCGCAGGCGACTTCAACGCGCACCACCGAGCGTGGGGCTGTAGGAGAGCCAATTCACGCGGTACACAGATACACAGACTGCTGAACACGACAAACACTAACATTATTGTACCGTCGACACCAACCTGCTTCTCAGGCGCCAACGGCTCATTTATAGACTTTGTCCTAACGCGAAACATAGATTACGCTCACACTATTAGTACCTTGGATGAATTCGACTCGGATCATCTGCCGGTACTGGTGACATTCGACCTGAACACACCTCTTCCAGCCTCTTTGGGACAAGAGAGGGTCAACTGGGAAGTATTCAAAAGAGCACTCTTCGAGCCGCACTTAGCAGTACCTAACATAATGAGCACGGCGGATATTGACTCTGCCACGCACACACTCACAACAGAAATCAAGAGAGCAATTGCCTCTGCCACAACACATCGTGAGTCTCCAAAAATGCCCACACTTTCCCACCATGTCAAACAATTAGTCAGGCAAAGAAACAGAATACGTAAGACATGGCAGGCTAACAGAGACCCCGCCCTTAAAAGGGAGCTTAACAGACTCACGTGCAAAGTCAGGGAAAAAATTGTCGCAGAAAAGCAGCAACAGTATAAAGAACTAATCGAATCCCTTAGCCCAGAAGACGTATCGCTCTGGCAATTCGCAAAAAGACTCAGGAAACCTCAAATTAAGCTCCCGCCACTAATAGATGGTGCTAAAATCGCGTACTCAGACGAGGAAAAAGCCGAGGCGCTCGCAAGCCATTATGAAAAACAATTCCAACCAAACCACGATCTAATGTGTCAGGACACCCTAAGAATGGTCAGACAAACTTTAAATAATTTCAGGAATTCCCCGGTAACGGCTGAGATTAGCCCAGCCACCCCGCAGGAGATAGTAGAAATCATTAAAAATCTCAAAAACCGTAAAAGCCCAGGGCACGACAAAATCAGAAATATTGCGGTTAAAAACCTACCCTTAAACGTAATATGTTACTTGACAATCTTAATAAATAAAATATTAAAACTAAAGTATTTTCCCAAAGAATGGAAGGAAGCGATAATTATAGCAATCCATAAGCCTGGTGAGGATGCCACAATTCCAGCCAACTATAGACCAATTAGCTTGCTACCGACACTTAGTAAAATTACTGAGAAAATTATTCTTAAGAGACTGAACACGCACCTTAGTGAGAATGACATCATCATTCCGGAGCAGTTTGGATTTCGGCCAAAGCACTCCACCACTCATCAATTGCTGAGAGTGGTAGAGTACATATCTTCTGGTCTCAATAACAAGACACCCACAGCTGCGATTTTTCTGGACATACAAAAAGCCTTTGATAAAGTATGGCACTGTGGATTAGCGTACAAATTGATCACTTTAAAAGTCCCTGACGCTATTGTCAAACTTTTAATCTCATACTTAAATAACAGACACTTTCAAGTCAAAGTAGGAGATAACTTATCTACACCCAAGCTCATTAAAAGTAGTGTACCGCAAGGTTCTATCCTGGGCCCGACACTCTTTAACATATACCTGAACGACATCCCTAGGACTCCAAACACAGAGCTGGCACTCTATGCTGACGACAGTGCGATACTTGCAAAACACCCCTATGTCTCAGTAATGCACAGACAGCTACAACAACACTTAGACATACTCCAAACTTGGCTGGAAAAATGGCGAATAAAATTAAACCCAAATAAATGTCATTGGATTTATTTCTCAAGAAAACGTAAACCTCCGCCGCCTCTGTACATAAACAACCATGCCCTAAAAGCGGAAAAATCTACTAAATACCTAGGTGTAACGATAGATTCCCACCTAACCTGGAAACAGCACGTAACGAACTTAATCAAAAAAGCGTATATGGCCACAGGAGCCTTATACCCAATGATAGGAAACGGAAATCTAAGTTATCAAAATAAACTCCTAATTTATAAATCGGTCATCCGCCCGGGAATGCTGTATGCAGCACCCGTATGGGGATATGCCTGTAAAACTACAATAGACCTCCTAGAGACAAAACAAAACAAAATCCTACGGATTATCAGGAAAGCTCCCAGGTACTTAAGAAACTCGGTAATTAGGAATGACTTCAAAATAAAAACTGTTAGAGTCCAAATTAAAAAGCTAGCGCTTAAATTTTACAGAAATTTGCCATCCGTTCCAAACGAACTGTTATTCAATCTGCATGACTATGATCATCGCAAGGCCAAATCTCGTAAGAGACCCCGCGCTGTTCTAAACATCGATAATCGGAATTAAATGATCCCACCTCAAACATCTGATTTTAAAATAAAACTCGCGACTATTATTTTATAAAAAAAAAAAATATATTCTAAACACTAAACTGCCAAAACGCTAGGTAACCCTTAGATCTGCATCAACCCCCCAAACTGCTTAAACTCTAAATGTGCAACAAACTGCCACACTAGGAGCTAGGATAAATAATAAAAAGTAGTAAATAAAAACCTCGAACCTCCAATTAGGGTCACTGAATTAATGTCACAGTTTGACGATAAGAACCACATATTGAAACTGGAGATTAAAGGCGCTTCGCGCCTGGTGCTCTGTCTTGTACGACACTACGTCAATTGTCACTTGAGTATCTTCTGATAATATAAAATCCAGCAAGCTATGCCGAACAAGGCTGTAGCTAATCAATGATACTTGGAACCTTTCTAGACCACGTTGGCTCCCACGAAAATCCACCGTGGGTTGCTTTAAATTTTTCTGTTAATTTAGAGCAATTGACCGCTACTTCGTTATTTTGTAAAGGCTTTTAAATATTATATATGCAGTATATATTATATGTTTGTACTTCTGCAGGGCTGTCTAATTGCGCCCCCACCCGTGGTCCGTATTCGGATTGTAAAATAATTTTGTAACCCGTGAACCTAGTACACTTCGAAATAAAACATTTTAAGCAAATTTTATTATGGTGGCATACTTTTGATTGTAAGTGATATTTTAAAATTATTTTTAAAATTTCAGATTTTAATTTTCTGTTTTATTTTATTTATAATCTATATTTAATACATGTTTTGATATTTACCAGCTGTGCTACCCGCAGCTAACGGTAAACTATTTTAGCTGCCACTTTTTAAGAGTGACGTTTTTAGCATTCACTTTTTTAGCAGCAACAACTAGTGATAGATACGACCGCTGCTCATACGCAAGAAATTCGCAAACGGTAAATGATTAATTTACAATAGGGAAGGAATATCGCATTTGTTGAATATTTTGAAAATATCCAATGTGTCCACACACAATGTGTGGCGCTGACTATCGCCAACTTTTTTCTATTTACCTCCATTTTTCAGTTCGCGCATAGCAATCATGATGTAAGAAATGATCGTTTATTTCTAAAACTTCAATGTATATTTTTAATTAGTACTATTTTGATAAACAATAAGGTGTTAGTATAATTGTCAGAAACTCTATAGTACCTATTTATAAAAGGGCTTTTTTTTACTATAAACAAGTAGACATATGCTAAAGACCTGCATTTTATTAAAAGGCCTATTCCCTTATCCCATCCATATATTGCATAACTTATTGGAATAGCTTTTATCCTTTCTTGACATCACTTTCCCACTTGAGAACTTAGCTATAGAACTCATCTCACAGATTTCGACCTCTTACTTCACAGCATTTAAAGCATTTTTACATTCCCCACAATGCACAATATTGTTACGTCGTATCTTCTTTAATCGTGGGTGTACTTTCAGGATACAGAAATGAATCCACATTTCCGGATACCTAACACGTTTATTCACAAGCACAGCGTAAACAGGAGCAATGTATAGTAAAACAGTACTTAACTGTTCCACCAATTTCATAAAATAACTGATGCTACTCTTAATGTACTGGCGTATTTCATTTCACAGCATAGCAGTTACTATTTTCAAGCCATTGATAAAAATGACAGTTCAATGCAGCTCGTATAACGTCAACTGCTCTCCAACTGAGTGATGACTCCTGTTACAGGCTTGCTATTGAAATTTCTGGAAATCCCTCATATTTCGCAAAATACCCGTTATTTCGAGGTATTTCTCGAACCTTCGAAAAGTCGCCAAATGTTGCCAAATTGGCGATAGATCGCCAAATCTGGAAACCCTCCTCCTAACTTCATCATCTGGCAACCCGAGATCCACATCATAGGAAAGATTGGGTTGGGTGTACGGGTGTTTTCTGGTCTTTGAAAGAGACAAAAGTGAGAGGGGGGGGGGATAGACTAGAGCATTTTACAAGTTCGTAACAATATGCTATACTAGGAAACGTAATGTAACAGAGTTCAGTATTAGAGATAGAGTTTTTCTTAGATTTACATATTTTGTGGATGTTAAAACACGACCCAACAATTTTCAGAGGTACGACCGATTTTATATATATACTGGTACCCACAATTACCTTTATATGCATTAAAAAGAAAAAAAAAATGGAGCAAGCTCTATGCACTAAGTATGTTTCCCTGTGAGCTTACTCAAAACAATTTTTTTGTGGCTTTGAAGTGTCATTTGAAAAGAATTTATGAGATGGCGAGCCGTCGGCTGCTTAGAAGCTGGGTAGACATTAATGGAAGTGGCAATTTGTTTAGTAATTAGTTTCGATTTTTCAGTTTGTATTTACGTGTTATGATGCTATGTAATCATCCCCAAAATATTCATGCAATTATATTGAACAGTTAGTGGGAAATCTGTGCTTTTGTGCATGAAAAGATAATTTTGGACACCAGTGAATATGCGTATGTGGTGTGCCAACTTTTGCAATTGAAATGTAATGTACGTGTAATGTATGTATTAACTATAACTCATATTTTTATGACATTTGCAGTTTGTGTTTACTCTGATGCCCATTAAAATTGTCTAAAAATAAAAAAAGAGAGTAATTATTTTTTTCATCATAGAAAAAATCAAAAATAATGAAATTGAAGATAAAATATGCACATCTATATTTGGCAAGTGATTGCTTACTGTGAAATGTTTCATGAGAAATTCCCAAGCAATCAATTTCGATATGTTGAGATGAACCACTTCCACGAGGTTTCTCCTTTAAGGGAATTTTAGCGATTTCAAGGGAATAAAAGCAACAAAATACAAACTAAAAATTAATTATCAAAAAGCTAAAATTTGATGCAATGTTGAACAAACTACATTTTTATATTGAAAAAAAAAGGAATATATAATTATTCTATTAATGTAAATAACAAATAAAGGACAAAAGCGACAAAAGTTAATGCATAGGGAAATTAATGCGCTACTTAAATAATGTAGATATTACCAATTTATTAGATAAATAATTAAAAATAAATAAATAAATAAGCCCATGCACCACCTTGAAATTAATGCAGCTCAGCGTTTTAGTATTTTTGCAGAGTAAAATTAAATACAATACAATCATTGATTATAGAATGTGGAAACCCCAGGCCGTCCGACTCATTCAGAGGACATGAGTAACTATTTGGACGACCGGTGATTATAGAATGTGAATGGATTATCATTATTTTGGTTTATTTCTATATAAGTGGTTTTTAAATATCATATTTGCAATAACTGTAATCAAGCAAAAATTTCTTTTGCATAGCTCATTTTGCTTCAAACATAATATTGTTCAGACACTCACGACAGCACATACGTCGCTTGGAAAAGAAAAAAAAAGATTTGTATTTAGACCTGACCTAAACTGTGTTTAATTCTCAAAGTCTTAAATTATAACTTTGACCGCATCAAAAAATACTTTCTATGCACTTTTCTATATTTTCCGCCGATGCTTCTGAAAATACCTTCTTCATGAATTAGGCGTGATTCACAACAAAATATTCCCATTTACCCATATTCCCATCACAACTATCTCACATGCGGGTTTTTGATTTTACTTCTCCTCGGAGTAGAAAAGAGGTGGTGACGGTTTTCGAAAAGACTTTCCAGACACTCCAACCTCCCTCAACCCCACCTCACCGCACCCCCATGGTGACCTAGAAGGTTGGACCTTTGTAAACTTATAGTATTAATCACGGGGAGAATCTAATGGGGTCCAAATTTTCTATTTTAACTGGGGGTGGACAAAATTGGGGAGGAGTCGAAAATTCTTTTCAGACACTTCAATATCCCCCCAGTGTCGTAGAAGACTGAACTTTTCATACAATATCGATCGTGGGATAAACCTAACTCAACCAATTTTCGAAAGCGAACTAGGACCTTTTCGACAGCGATAAACATGAAAAAATTTTCATTTTAAATAACCTCAATATTTTACACGTAAACAAATATTGCTTAGTTAAAATATTACATTTACAGAAACATCACCCTATTATTAAAGTCCTATAGGACTTTATATCAAGGCTCTTAAAAATAAGGTTGGGTCATCAGCTCGGTAACCAATCGAAAAGTTGTCAACCTGATGTCGGTGAGCTTAGCATTTCGCTCTTTGTGACGTCATGAACCAGCAGAGTTGTTGCCAAAACACAGCAAGTTTTCCCATTATTACATTTAAGAATCGCCTGTTAATTTTGAAGGGACAATATCAACATTTAAACAACCGGCGTAGGGAGTTTTAATTGTGTTGTGCACATTTTTCTCAATGATGTCCATGAAGGTAGAGATGGCGTCCAAAAACTATTCGGTCTTGTCTCTGCCGAGAGCTTGAGAACAAAATGCGCGCGTTTGCTATCCCCGTGACATCATATGCGCAGATCTAGAATAAAAATAATGAAGTTAGGCACGCCTGGAATTAACCCCTCCCCCTTCTGGACATAGTTCTCTTAACATAACTACTACTTTTAAAAGATATACATTATTTATAAAATATAATCTTATTAAAAAAAAGTTGCAACTTAATTTAAAAGAGATTTTAACTATTTTTGGCTGGCTTAAATACTAGTTTTATGATATTTATTCCAGTATTTTACATAAATACTGTATTAAAATATTTCTGGGTAAAACAGGCTGCTTAAGAAGCTAAGTAGAGTTGTGGGTCTAATTCTCGATTTCTCCCCCCCTCTGTTTTGCAGCTTGACCGAATGTACAGCATCGTAGCAAAGAGGAAGACTCCTGGCCAAGAGAGGAGACGGAGCTCCTTCTCCGCTGAGAGGAGGCGGGAAGAAATATTGAAGCCATCTGTTAAAGAAGTACCACTACAGACTTTATATCCAATTTTTTGGAGTTAAGATTCCTGATTAAAATGTTTTTATTTTTAAGTTTATTTTGACCAATACTGTTCACCGTGTGACTTCCTAATACTTCCTTGAAGAAAGCAGGTATAGTAAAATAGGTGACAGCAATTGACCAGCAACAGGTGAGGGTGTTTTGAACCCTTTTTATCAGGTCAATAACAGTTGCTCTTAACAGCCGCTAAGAAACAACCGTAATTTGGCAGGTAAAGAAACATTCGAACAGAGTTAGAACACTCAAAGCGAGAATTTACTAGTAGGTGGTATCAGCCATTTATAACTATGTTTACAGTTGACTTTCTATTTCAATGGCTGATGCTACCTACTACCGAACTATCGCTTTAAGTGTTTTATCTTTGCCTGACAAGCCGCAGTTGCTTCTTAAAGGTTGTTAATAGTGCACATCGTTTATGATATTAGGAAGAGGGATCAAAATGCCCCGAAACAACTACAGTCACCTAATTATCCTATCCTGCTTCCTTCAAAGAAGTATTAGAAAGTTATATTCTCACAAGTAGCAGTTTTATTTATTGTGATTGTTTACCCATGTACTAGCGTATAAGTGGGTCTACTCCCTACTTTGATAGTAAAATAAATGGTTAAAAATTTGAAATCAGCGTATATATCGATTACTGAACTTCAAATTTATATTTGAAAAAACAAAAGATTGAAATGCAATTTGGACAAGATTAGAATTTTTTAACACAAGATTTCTGGTTTTATTATACGAATGTTGTTTAATATTTGAGTGCATTTCTGATTTTCGTAAAGCAACGAACTCGTTCTACTACTCCGAACTCTTCTCAAAATCGAACTTAAAAAGTGGTGAAGTTAAAAGCATTTTATCAAATAGGGATATGGTGTGCTCCAATTTCTGGCAACTATGCAAATTATCTTTCAACGGACACAGGATTGGATACACACTTTGGCAAAATAAATCTGCAGCTTACAGGTCTCGCAGACCAAGGGCACCTCACACAGTTTACTAGAAAAGAAGGAAAAATGGTATAGTAATAGTGTTATGTCCCTTTCATGTATAAAACACTAAATTACATAGGACTGTGGTACTTATTTAAGTTAAACTATGAGGTCTTAATAGCCCAATCTTTGGAACTTCTGTCCAAGGTCCCTCTTTAAGGAGAATCTGCTTTAAGGAGACTCTGCTTTAAGGAAGCTCCTTAAACAGTCAAAGTGTATTCCAGATTTGACGTGCTTAGCTCTTTTTTTACCCCATTTCAGCTTTTGCCCACAGTCACTAACCTGTTTAAGACGGTCCCTGTGAGGGAAGCCTTGCAGATGTATGCTACTGACAGTGTTACAGTTATACATTCTTTTAAACTGTAAACGTTTTCCTTTATAGAACAGACTACTGTTAATGGTAAAACCGCTGGCACAACTTGTACATTTAAATAATTACTTGCTTTACTTTTACAAAAGCGAAAAAATATGAATATATGCAACGAAAAATAATTGTGATAGATGCAAAATTAAATTTTTTGGATTTATTGATTACACATATTTTATTATTAGGCCATTTTAATTTATGTAGACATTATATTAAAGTATATTTGAAATTTGAAATGTACATTCTATGTTCCATGATCACAAAAAGTTACTTAATGTACAATTAAATTCAAATGATGAAATTATAGTTTTAGATTTATTTATTTTTTAGGGGGAGGGGAGGCATTTTTGATATGGATGAGGGCCTCTGTGACTGTAAATCCTACTCTGAAAGCACGGGCTATTTTAGTATTTTAGTAAGAATGATAGTTGAAATTGCCCTGCGTGAAATTCGACTCCTTATTTGCAGCTTTTTTTTCTGTTCAAATATTCTCGATTTATATGGAGCATATTCGACAATTTAAATTCAGTCAGTTCTGGGATGTAAATATAGCACTTTGGATCCAATATATAGGATATGTCTTAAAAATTAATCAAAAATTTAATAACGTGATATTAAATGTGAATCACCTTATAAGATCACATTATATTAATAATGTGTTCCTGCAAGCCAAATTCTTATACTACGAAATAGAAATAGTTTTAATACTTCACTTTTGAATGCCTGTGTTTATAATTCATATTTAAATTTGCTAATTTGCTAACTTGTCTTAAAATGTTTAAACGTCTGCAATTACTTTTAAATATTTAAATTTAAAACGCCTTTAAATGCTTGACTGTTTTCATTTTTATTTTTTTATATATTTTTACTTTCAAGCTTTTTCTAAATTTGCGATTATTTAATTATATATAAATAATTTTAATATTTACTTTTGAAATGATTTAGTTTCTTTCCGAATTTATCTAAATATTTAAATTTTAAGTATTTTTGTTCATTTTAAATGAATGAGATATTAAAAGTTTTAAATATCTTTTTTAACACTTTACAACATAGTTGAAAAGTGTTTATGACTTTCTTCATTCATTCCGTCTGTCTGGCTGTCTGTCTATCCGTTAGCGCAATAACTGCCGCTGAAATGACTTTATCAAAATGAAATTTTAGTATGTTGTTGAAACGATCTGTGGGATGCTTGGGAATGAAAATGAATAATATCACCAATTAGTTTCGGATTTATGGGATGAAAAAATGAAATACATTGAACCCTATGGGACTTGTATAAAAATTGCTGAAATTCTTTCACACAAAATTAATTAGTTCTGGAATCTGGAATATAAGTGATATGAAGGAAATATTTATTGATTTTATATAGAAAGCAGACTATTTATATTTCGATGACGTCATATGAATAAAGTTCATTTTGTGCAACTAACATTGTCTTTTTCGATGAAGTTTCTAAGTATAATAAATTACTGCGATAATTTAAAAGGTAATTTAAAAGTGTTTTAAAAGTAATTTAAATAAAATGTACCGTGATAATTTAAAAATATAAACGCTGAATGTATCACATTTTAGAGATATTTTTCAGAGACATTTTACATTTTAGAGACGTCAGCTGGAAAGTGTTTCTTAATGAATGCTTTATGCATGATTGAACTTTCTTGTTTTACATAGCCGTGAGAACGGTAAAATGACGTCACTTAAATATTCACTGCGCATGTCGTATAAATTGGATACAAAGCGCTTCATATATTCAAGGAAGAATATTTTCAAGCATTATTTGACTCAATAATTTTTATTATTTTCAAAGATACCTTGAAAAATTAGCTAATTAAAAACAATTGATTTTATTTTAAGTCATAATATTATTATACGTATTTAATACTTTGTTTATTTTAAGACCTCATTCTGCTAATTCGTTAATTCAAATTGCTGAATTCTTGATATTATCCACAAAAGAGCTCACAATAGGGTTAATGCTGATTCACTTACATCAAAATTCTTAATCCAGCAGGCTTGCAGTGTACAATACAAAACAATAGAAACACTTCTTAAATGGCATTGTATGTAAATTTAAAATAGTATTTAAAATTTTAAACATTAATGTTATTTGTTAAAGGTTCTGGTGTTGATAAAAGTATATTTCATGGAATGAATCCAGTCAAAGTGAAATTGATTGTAATAAAAGGAAATTTCATGGATACAGAGGTGGCAATGTATTAAGGTATTTCAGAAAATTCGAGAAACCTATATACATAAATTTTAGAGCAATATCTTCCCAATACAAGTTTAGATAGTTCCTTTTTTAGTTTGAATTTTGAAAACAAACTTGTAGCATTCCAACCTATAGAAAAGTAAAAATGTTCCCAAGTAAACAAGTCACACTTCTAGTCACTATAGTCAAAGAATTGATGTAGATTATCTAAAATTTTGTTTTGTCTTGTCTTGTAGACTGCTGAGAAAGTATAGCGTACTGTATAGTCTATATTCTCCATAGTGTAGAATTAATGTAGATTAGAATACCTTTCCTTCACTGAGACTAGAATATAATTAATAAAAATTTTCAATGAGGAAAAATGAAAGGTTTGTATGTATATGTTATGTCAATAACCATTCCTTTTCGCGCCCAATACAATTCTCAGTACAATGTGTAAGATATGAGTTCTATTATTATTTTTCTTACAATACTACACTCAGGGGCAATGGAAATTGCGCACCAAGAAGAAAACATGGTACAATCGCGAAATGATGTAAATAGCTAGAGGACGGGCTGGTATGCAAATATGTATGCGCAATTTCCCAGTTTGGTGTGATTGCGCATGACCGTACACCCATGAGTGGAGCTGCAAGCGTGAGCCAGCGGTCTTATAAACCGGCGTGTAGTCGATGCTCCATCAATGCGAGAAGCTTCGGCCGACGCAAGCACGAGTACGGAGTGAAAAGAATGGTGGTCATACGCCAGAAACACGTCGATATACGCAACTGACGGACTTCGAGAGAGGCCTGATCATTGGGCAGAAAACCACGGGATGGTCGGCGCGCCAGATAGCCGGTCACGTGGATCGTTCAGACTATACCGTTCGATGGTGTTGGGAGCATTGGTCCGTCACCTCCGAGAGCAGAGGCCGGAGCACTCACTTTTGACGTCTCGGCTTGTAGGCCCACTGAGAGTAGGGTCTTCCAGATCGCTATCTGATCTTTTGATATTTGCTTCCATTTTGTTTCTCGGTTCGATGTAAAAGAATAATAATTTGTCTGTAAATCAATAATATTCATTAAATTTGGAAGTTTAAAATTTTCTACAAATCGTAAAACAAACAAAGTGAAACGTAAGGAAATGCTGTATTTATGCTTGTTCACAAATAATTCGATAATTTACATTAAAATGGGTGAGTTAAAAGATTAATATTGTCAGTAAATTTCCTTAAAATAAAATATTTATAATTACTCAAATTCATTCTGGGGGCAAAGATGAATGGTTCCCATTCAGTTAGTCAGTGTTTTAATAAAAGTTTGAAAAAGAACCCTGTATATTTATTGCTTAATCAGGCATTTTATTTAAATGATTTTTCAGTACGTTCAGCTAAAGTATGCGTACTTACATCTAAAGTTTGATGAAACTAAAATGATTACTGAATACTATATTTTTCTTTGAATATCATAAGATAATCATAAAAAATAAACTCAGAATTTAACTTTCAATGTGCTTATTTGTTTATTTATTTTTTATTTTTATTTTTTTTATGTTGTTGTTGTAAATTGTAAAATGATTTAGAATTAAGATAAAATACTAGTTGAATGTCATTCATTAACCTATGCTCTATAATTTGTAGAAGTTCGGTTTTGTAATATAGCACATCTTATATTCCTTCTTTTACTACCTCGCATAAACAAATTGTAACCAATTTTGCTTAATTATAGAGTTTGAAATACCTCAGGGGCTTTGAAAATTTAATAAAGTTGTATAATAGAACTTTTTGGTATTAATATTTCATTTACTATTCCATTGAATTGAAAATGTAAGAAAGATTAAATTAGCTTTGTATTATTAAAATAACATTAAATAATATAATGAAATATGCAATGGTAACTTGAAATTGTAAGTTGGTTACTTAACTTTTTAGCAAGTAATTTTAACAATTTTCAATAACATAATATCTCGCTACATTAAAAAAATGTGCACAACCTGAACACAAATGACTTCTCAACCCATTCTTTTAAAATTTCAGTATGCCATAACAAATAATTAAAAATATACATGCAATATATTAAGATACTAAATCTTTTGCATGCAATTACTTGCTTGTCAAACGGTTAAAAATATGTTGTTTGATGTAAGAAATATTACATTTTACAGTATTATTTTACTTTCATAACTTTAGTGTAGCATTTTTATTGCTACGATTTCTTACTATTGACAATATCTTAAAAAGAGAATGATTTTTTTTTATCTATGAAGATAAAATTGGAAATACATCTATCTGTCTGTGTATTTATCTATTTCACCATCACGGTAGAACAGCTGCATCGAATTTCATGAAAATTTTGTGGGTAGCTTTGAAATAGCCCCACTTAAAATTTAGTCCATGTTTCGAGTTTCTAGGACCAGGGATTGTCGAGATATGAATAAAAATCCCACAATTAAACCTTCCTTAGAAATAGCATTATGTAGATGAAATATTTTCCGCAAATTTATTAAGAAAATTATATCATGATACTTAGCAACGCAATTAAATCAAATGTGTTTATTAGACAGACGATTATTATTAAATTTTTTCCGATTTAAATAATAAAGAAATTGATATAAAAAAAAAATTAAATGATCGGAATTTCATCTTTAGCTAGATTACATTAATTACAGCTTTCGGGTTCAAATATTACGGGAATTAATATCATTGAATTTAATACCTCATATGTTTTATTTTGACAAAAACTCTTGATGTGTTTAGTCAATTAATTCATATATTGTGTTTAGTTAATTAATTCGTAGATTTCGTTTAGTCAATTAACTCATATATTGGGCTTAGCCAAATGTTGAAACAGAATAAAAGTGATAATATCATTTTAGGGCTTTTATTTTAGTATATATTGATCCAATTTCATATATATTTTATAATTTGTTTGCAAACGTGATCAGGATGCTTTATTCTTCAGATCTGATTGTGAAGATAATTTTGTATAGAAAACACGGAGAATTAAATTTAGAAGAATTAAGTGAAAGGAGAATTAAATGAAATATTTTGATAGAATGTTTTGAGTAACAATGCCATTTAGAATACTACAAGAATTTGCACATATTTTAAATCATGAGCAATGTCGGGTATGTCTGCTATTAACAGTATACATAAAATTGTAAGTTGTGAATCTATCTGTCGGTTTATTATCTCAGCACGGTAGAACTCACCTATTTTCTTTTCGTTAGAATTATTATACAATTTCAAAAATAAAGACTCCAAATATTAAAATTTCACTGCAAATTCTGAATTTTAAGTTTCTTGTATTATATAATCAGTACGAGGAACGGGCATACTGCTAGTCTATTATAAAATATTACAAAACTAACAACATTATTAAAATAATTTTAAAATATTTGCAGGAAACTGAATAATTTATGACAACAAATTGAGTACAATAGGGAAATGCAATGAATGACACAAGCTAACCTGATAAAATATACATTTTAAAAATTGAATGATTTTAAATACTTCACAATTATTTAACAAAGCTTAATTTTACAAGTGTCTAGGCAGTTTTCTTAATTAATGTGTCAAACAATAAAATTTTAAAACAAGCTGAAAAAACGCTAAAAGGTTTGTTGACGTTATAATTAGCAACAGAACAATCCAGAATCCAGTTAGCTTTAATTGAAAAGAAATTTAGACAAGAAATAATAATATAATTTAAATAATTTGAATGCCATATATTAAAAATTATAAGTAATTTTAAATGACTTGATAATAAGAAAAAATGATAAGCACTTACTTGTAAAGAGCATTTGCAATATGTAGTAGTGTATCCAATGTAGTAATGTATCCAATGTAATAAGGTATGTAATGAAAGGTATGCAGGTCAAAATCTTTATTTAATCACGAAAATAACAAATTAGACACTCACAAAACACGGTAAAGGGATATTATCTAGAAAAAATCCGTTGGCCGTTAGCGTTACATCCACGAGCCCACGTACTTCTTTGCGTGGACTGCTGGGAGAATTTTCCAGAAAAGGTCAGGCGAAATTCGAAGGCCAGATTTGGGCCTACAGACCACAACGCAGTCCATTTTCCGGAGGGGGGATGCTCCGGCTTCTACTCTCGTAGGTGACGACTCGTCACGAGACGCCATACAGACACGGAGGATCGTCTCTGGACGGGCCAGGACGAACCTGGTATACCACGAGTATAGAGTATCGTGTGGCAAGCACGTATAGAGACCACGGCAACCCGATCCGCGTTACAGGCACACGTAGAGTCTCCTGTGTGCCCATGAACCATATCTAGACGCCTGAAGGAAGCTAATCTGCTATTCCAGCGTCCCTTACGTGTGCTGCTGTTAACACGGAAGCATCGGCGGTTCCTGTTGCAGTGGTTCCGGGACAGAGCAACGTGGAACGCCACAGATTGGCGATGCGTGGTGCTTAGCGATGAGTGCCGCTTCGTTTTGGGTATCGATGATCAGCATGTCCGGGTGTAAAGGTCCCCTGCACAACGCCATAATCCCAACCTCGTTATCGAGCGCCACACCAGCTTCACTTCAGGCATCATGGGCTGAGGAGCCATAGCCTACGATAGTCGATCCATTCTAGTAGTGGTACCTGGACTGTTGACGGGCCTACGTGGATGAGATTCGGATGCGGTACGTGGTACGTGGATGAGATTCTTCGGCCCCATGTGCTTCCATTCGTTGCTGGGACTCCAGGTGCGCAATTCCAGTAGAATAATACCCGGCCGCACACGACTCAGGTCGCCCAGGCCTGCCTGAGTCATGCCCAGACACTTCCATGGTCTGCCTGCTCCCCAGACATGTTCCCTATCGAACATGTGTGGGACCAGTTGAAACGCCAGCTGCTTCGTTGCCGCAATCTTCGGGATTTGGAACGTAACGTCCAATAGGTGTATACTCGTCTGCCGCAGGACTATGTCAGCCGTCTGTTCTACACTATGCTGGACCGTATTATTGCTTGCATCGCAGCATGAGACTGTGCGATGCGCTATTGAGGATGACCGGACTGTATACCACATCTCCCTCTGTACGCGTTCTGCTGCGCTGTTTTTGTGATCATGTATATCACTCATCTGTATCCTTCTATCAATAAAATTTCAAGTCCATCCTTTACTTCCTTCTTGGTACACAACTTTCATTGTCCATGAGTGTATTTTTCCTACAATGCACATGTAAAAAGAAGTATTGTGATCGGGGGAAAAATTTCATTCTACTATTTTGAGGATTTACATGAGCATTATATGAATAAATCATTTTGTCGATGATGTCTGTTTGTCAGTATGTGGGTTATTTTGATACAAGTTGTCTGGAAATAAATCGAGCTTTTAAAATGAATTTTTTACGATTAGTTTAATAATTAAATTTTGGGGGGCCTATTGATTTTCGTGGTGATCAGATAGGGAAAATTCTCAAAAATGTTTAATTCGTGTTCAGGGATACTTAAAACGTGCCTCCCGTCGAAAACTCGAAATCGAATTTTCGACCCGTCACAGTACTTTCCTTATACATTATACTGTGTATATAAGGAAAGTAATAATGTGTGATATAAGGTTTTGTTTACTTTCAAAACTTTTAAGACAGCAATTTAGTTTTGCTTTTTTCACAGTCCCGCACTAATTCTTAAAGGAGTTTGTTTTCTTAACAGCCTTCAGAAAAAAATTCAGAATAAACAAAAAATTATTATCAGAGTTTTTCAACAAAAGACAAAATTTTCAATTTTTAATTGAAAAAAAAAATATATATATATATATCGTAACAAAGCTAACAGCAAGATAATTTGTTATAAAAAAAACTTAAGCGAAAGAATTAGAGAGACACGCTGTTTTATGCCAAGTGTCACATTTTGGTGTAAGTCATAGTTTCTTTATGTGCTGTTGAACTAACACCAACTTCACCGGAGCACTCTCCGCGAGATTAACGTCATCTGTCACTTAAATTTCATTCTCACGAGAAAATTTCAGTGATTTTTAGAACATGCGCGGTAATTGATAGTCAGACTCGGATAAAATGTACTTCTGTATATCTGTATAGACCAAAAGAATATATTGCTTTTATTTTAAAATATTCATACACAGATAACTAAAAGTAAAAGCGTGGAAACTTATTTAATTAAATTTTGTTATTGTTATTTTCTATGTTATTGAAACAAATTTTGTAAACGCTTCTGTAAAGGGAAATAAATTGAAGCAATTCTGTGTAAATGGGAAATAAATTACGACAATGATGTTTAAAAGGGAAATAAATTACTGCAGTATTGTGTAAAAGGGAAATAAACTTCTGCAATGTTGTGCAGAAGGGGAAATGATTAGTGGGAACATAATGTCATAATTTGTATAGGCAAGCAAGCCTCATTGCCAAATTACACGTTGAATTTGCACATTGTTTTTAATATTCTGCTGAATATTTTATCTGCATGTCTCAAGTACATGTACATTTTTTGGGGGGAGACTCATCATGGAATATTCATTACTGTGACAAGGAAATTATCCACAGTAAATTTCAGAACTTCCAAGATTACTGGAAGCCAATGATGATCTCTTTAAGGTTTAGTAGTTAAGGGAACGAGTGAACTTTTTGGGGTACTGAAGAATATTTATTTTCTACTTTTCAATACACTTTGAAATAAAAGCGAGTTTTTTAAAAAAGTTTTTTATACACATTTTTATTTTATATTTTTTATTCTTTGGGGAGCAGAGTATTGTGAACTTGTGCTGAAAGTAGAATAAATAATGAGGATAATAAGGGACGGGGTCAACTCAAATTTTACATAATATCATATTGTCATTAGGAGCACGTAAGTATGCAAAGTTTCAAGTCGATTGAACATCGAAAATTGAGTTAAAAATCGATCGCAATACTTGAATGTAACAGAGTAAGCTGAATAAAAGCGTGTAGAAAATGTCAAATGAAAATATTATACTTTCATTACATTTTCGTTATAAATAGCTATATATATCGGATGTTTTTTTTTAACTATCTCTCTTCAGATTCTACTCAATGCGACAAATTGCGCCTTTCATATCCCAACTGGAATTTATTTCTTTTTACAAATCCCATACATCTCGCGTTATTATTGCCCATTTTTCTCTAACTGCAATGTTATCTGAAAAGTGCTGGAACAAAAAGAGATAGATATTCCCTCCTTTTTTGCGCACATTATGCAAGTTCTATTGAACACAATGAGACAAAAACACTTCCTTTTTCTGAAACAGTTGAAGCTGTTGCCAAAGGAAAAAACAAAATATACTTCAATGGACTGTTTTTGTTGTTTTTTGTTAACTTCTGATGGTGTCATTGCGAGTTGAAATGATAGAATACTGAAATATTTTTCTATGCTTCGTGTCTTCGTTCGATCAATAGTGGAAACCACAATAGTAATCAAAAGAATCTGATTGATGTATATTTTTATTAGAACATTGCCAGAATATCCGTTTTGATGAAAATTTGGGATATATGCCTGTTATTTAATAAAATATCTAGTGGAATAGCCAACATCTTGAATTTTTAGTCTGTTACAAATTAAATCGCTTATAACTTCAGAATACAAGTATTATAGCAACTACTTGTGTAATGCCAGAAATAAAAAAAATATTAAATGTTTAATCAAACACGAGGGATAGTCGAAGCTCGCATTCAAGAAGTCTGCATTTCTAGCCAAAAGCCGGATTATGAAGACGATTATGGATCGAGCGGAGACGAAAAGTCTGCATACCATAGAGGTAAGCGTGGACTGTCTGGAAAAGAAAAGATATATATAGAACCTCGGTAAGGGGAAAGAATCTCCATACATATTTCCACATCTGGATAACCAGTTGCATTTTTGACGTTCTACCCCAAGCATTTCATCGTACAAGGCACTCATATAAAATTCAACTGAAAACGAACTACTGCTTCCTCTTAAACCGCTCTTATCTCCATCACGATCAATATATGTGTATGAATTCTACCCTCTTACCGTGGTTCTATATATACCTTTTCTCCTCCAGACAGTCCACGCCACACCTCTGGTATGCAGACTTTTCGTTTCCGCTCGATCTATAATCCTCTTCTCAATCCGGATTTTGGCTGGGAATGCAGACTTCTTGTCTACGCGCTGCGACTCTCCCCTCGTGTTTGATTAATCATTTAATATTTTTTTTTTACTTCTGGCATTACAACTTGCATAAAAGTTTTCAAGTGTAGGTTAGAGTATCAAATGTTAAAAAAAAAGTTATTTTGAGATTTACCAGTTATCGTCTTATTTTACGAACTTAAATAAACTTATTTAAAAACTAGAAGTAAACTAATGTAGTACAAAGCAAATAAGTGCAAAAATAAGAACTGGAACTAGACTAGAAGATTCACGTAAAAACTAGATTGCTCACTAAATTAGATAGCGTACTGGAATTAGAAATAGACTAGTCGAATACCTGTTAAATTAATGGCGTCAATATCAACAAATCCCGAATAATAGTGAACATATTAATATAATTGTGCGTATTTAAAAGTTTCTTACTTCGTTGTCAAGTGCATAAAATTAGGAAGTGGAAGAGTATTCAGAAATTCTTTTGAATTGGAATTCCATTTGTGAAGCGTCATACTTCGCATTTCCAGCATATCTTGTAATTGCTGTTAGAAATCTTTAGCTATATCGAAATTCTGAGTTTCCAACATTTATTTAACAAATACCAAGGCATTGACCACTGGGTCATTAGGCCACGAGCTCTCCAATATTTCTCAACAATACAGTCCAAATTATTTAGTGCAGAACACTCGTCCAGATGAGCAGTAGTCATGGGTTGTCCAGAGGTACACAAAACGCAGTCAGGCAAAGTAGTTAAATTAAAATGATACAAATAGGCACCAATACAGTCATGTCCGGTCAAAAGTCTAAACAGGACCACTGTTTCCAACATAATATCATCCATTTATACGTCTGTGATTTTAGATGCTGAAAGGAATCGCGACTCTTCGTCAATTGCAGAAAGGATGATAATTGGTAATTGCGAGAAAGGGTGCTTATTGGTAATTGCGAGAAAGGATGCTTATTGGTAATTGTGAGAAATGGTGCTAATTGGAAATTGCGAAAAAGGGTGCTAATTGGTAATTGCGAGAAAGGATGATAATTGGTAATTGTGAGAAATGGTGCTAATTGGAAATTGCGAAAAAGGGTGCTAATTGGTAATTGCGAGAAAGGATGATAATTGGAAATTGCGAGAAAGGGTGCTAATTGGTAATTGCGAGAAAGGATGCTAATTGGTAATTGTGAGAAATGGTGCTAATTGGAAATTGCGAAAAAGGGAGCTAATTGGTAATTGCGAGAAAGGATGATAATTGGTAATTGCGAGAAATGGCGCTAATTGGTAATTGCGAGAAAAGGTGCTAATTAGTAATTGCGAGAAAGGATGCTAATTGGTAATTGCGAGAAAGGGTGCAGTGCTAATTGCAAGAAAGGGTGCACTGGCGGTCACACATTCAACTGTTTAGTCTGTCTCTTTGTTCTTTTCCATTTTCCACACAATTCTTAGATTGTGCGGTACTGGATCTATCAGGATCTGCCTACAAGATTCTGTATATCTACTGCAAAGGCGAATTTATGTTTTCGAAATCTTGTCATGACATCGAAGATGTCTTCTTTTACTTCTCCCGAGAGAAGTCCATTGTGACTTAGACCGGATGTTGTAGCAGCGGAGACGTTTTAAAACGACCCGTAACTTGGTCGTCACTTTGGTCTTAAAAAGCCATGGTTCGGAAGGTAATAGTATTTATATGGTTTATTGGATTTTCGCCAGGGATATTTTCGTCCTTTTCCATATGGTCCATGTCTATGCATTACTGTATGAACGCCTGATACCTGTTTTTTACAAAAATCCGTAAGACTATAACAAATATCTGTGTGAAAGGAAATTAAAATGTATAACTCCGTCAAATATGAAGTGTACACATCCCTTGGCACCATATGCAGACATGTCCATGTGTCATACATGCCCTGTATTTATTCTTTATCTCTCTAATTTATTGAAACACAGCTACACTGTTATCTGCTGAAATACAAAGCCCCCGCCTTGTTAGCAAATGTATAGTAATATTTTTTATAAATTTTGCATGTTTCTATAAAAGGGACTGGGTGAAAATCCGTTGACATAATAAAATTATGCTTCTAATTTAAAGCACATGCTGAATAATACTAAGAAACAATATATATGATTTGATTCGGTAGCATTGTGCTTCAGACATTTAAAATTATTTTTTACACACTTCTATCTCAACAACTTATTCTTTTATTTTTCATCAGATAAACAACAAGCTTCATGCAGTTCAAGATGAGCTTCATGAGATCACTCGCAAGTTGGAGCTCATATCCATTCAAGGTTACGTCCACCCGCCTAAGTATCCGCCAATATCCGCTTACCACCGGGCGCTCACACATCGAATGGAAGAGCTCAAGGAGGAGTTTGTGGAGCTCATAACTGAGCTCAGAAAGAGGAAGACTGTGGCCGGAGGAATAGTTATTGATATGGAAGTACGTAAGATAAGGGAAAACAGTTTGACGTTCTTTATGTATATATACTATATTGCAAAACAATATATCCACCCATAAAAATTGAACTACAGCCACAAAACAGTTATGCAAATGTTGTTTTAAGAGTTATGCAAATGATCAAAATACTATTCGGAGACGACTGGCAGAAGGTGGAATTAGGTATCGACGTCCATTAAAGCGATTACCACTGACCCCTCAACATAGGCAGAGCCGTTTGGATTGGTGCTGAGCCTGGACAGTGTCTGATTGGAGGCATGCTGTCTTTTGCGACGAATTCCGTTTCTCGCTCAATGCTGTTGACCACCGTGTACATGTGTGGAGGAGGAACAGACAGCGTTTCGATTTCGTATTTGCTGTCGAGCGGCACATGGCCATTACGCGTTGTGTAACAGTCTGGGGAGCCTTTCTCCAAGCCAGTCTAACGGCGTCGAAGTAGTTCTGTAGCTTATCATTCTGCCTATGATGTTAAGCCGCCAATATTTCATTTACCAACAAGACAACGCTCGACTACATGCTGTACGACTTTATCAATAATGTATTCGAGGATTTAGTACCCTCGGCCATTCACGTCCTCAGACTTATCACCAATAGAACAGTTCTGGAACATACTGGGACGGCAATTGCAGCCTTCTAAGAATACCAATGAATTAGCTTACTAGTTGCAATATTTGTGGCAGAATCGTTTACAGAGGGACATAAGCTGAAGGGACAGAAGGGATTTTGTACCTGTATTTTGTCAATCACGAACTTTTTCTATTGCATATCACAGTGTTACACTTTCTTATAATATTCAGTATATTGATCTGAAATGTCAGGTAGTGCATCTACAGACGTGGTCATTGCTTTTTAGAGTTAATTAATCAATGAGCAATTTAAAAGTATTATCAAAAACTAACAGTAAAATTGATAGGGGATGAGTCATAAGTATTTGGTAATATTACAAACATTATAAAATTCTTACAATACACATATATATATATATATATATATATATATATATATATATATATATATATATATATATATATATATATATATATATATATATTATATATATATATATATATTGGATGTTAGAATTTTTTTTCGAATTTCTAAATAAATACTTAACGAAGTGTTCTGTAACTTTGGCGATGTTAAGAATATGCTGGAACGCACACTTTCCCGTAAAGTTTCGATGGATTGTGCATTTAGGGGACCACCAAGATATTGAAAAAAGGAAAATATATTTAATTACCCTGTATCATAAAATGTTGGAAATGATTTGTAGCTTTCACAAAATAGTTAACTAGCTCTGTTCAATGTGTATAAGCATTTCCTAAAACAAAAACGTATATTCATGAAGATATAAACGTTTCTTTTAAAAAAGAATTTGTTACATGTTTTTTACTTACAATATTCATAGGTTTCAATCAAATTTCACGAAACTTACAGAACATTTATCAACTTCCAAGAAAAACATTATACTTTAATTGAAAATTAAAGTATTGAATATACGATGAGATATAAGCATTTAAGGAAACTAAGTTTTTGCTGCGCAGGCGCGAAACATAGCAATAGTTTTCTTTCATGATTTTGTAGTGAAAACTGTAGGGCAACTTCTATAAAAAATCCACTGGAATATTTTGAAAATTCACAAAGATATCGACGATATAGTGATCAGTTTTTCTCTGACTCTCTGAAAGTATCTGGATGATAAGGGGCTTTCCACAAATTGACATTTTACAAATTCATCGGACACCCTTGTTCTGAAAATGAACTTGTCCAATTTTATGCAAATAATAATCAAAAGTCTGTCAGTGACGTCAAATTTCTAGCTCTCAGAGTATAAAAGAATCCAGACGAGTTAACAAATTTAATTTCAAAGCCAGAAAAGTAAAATGGAAAGAAAACGCGAGCTAAATGATTTTGAACGTGGTGAAGTAATTGGGTGCCACAGCTGTGGAAAATCTGTTCGTGAGATTTCTGTCAAATTACGATTCGCCCGTTCCACGATAAATAATGTTATCGTCAAGAAACGTGGAAACGTACAGGCGCTACAGCTATGCATGCGCGACCATTCCGCCTAGTAGAAAGCGACCGCAGAGTGCTGAAGAGAGTTGTGAAAGCAAACTGCATGCAATCGGCGGAAATCATTTGTTCGGAATTTCAGGAAGCCTATGGATGCAACGTCAGCACAATGACAGTTCGTCGGGAGCTGCAAAGTCTTGATTTTCATGGGTGAGCATCTGCATATAAACAAAGCATTACCGCAACCAATGCCAAGCTTCGCTTATAGTGATGCAAAGCTCGCAAAAAATGAAACATTTAGCAATGGCGTCAAGTGTTATGGAGCGACGAATCACGGTACACTCTCTGGCAACGCGATGGGAGAATGGGTGTGGAGAATGCCGGGCGAACGCCTTTTACGTGACTGTATTGTGCCGCAAGTTAAGTTTGGTGGTAGAAGTATAATGTGGTTTGGGGCTGTTTCTCATGGTTCGGGCTTGGCTCTCTTATCCCTGTGAAGTGAACTCTGAAGACGGAAGAATATCGCGAAATTTTCGACAATTCCATGCTGCCTGCATTGTGGCACCAGTTCAGAGTGAGTCCATTCTTGTTTCAACAAGATCGTGCGCCTGTCTACAAAGCACGCCCTGTGCAGAGCAGGTTTTTTGACTGGTTTTTTGAATTGGGACGTCGACGGCGAGATAGGTCAAAACGCCCCACATCGGCGACAGAGTTGACTAGTATTCTTTTAAAAGAATGACGTGCAATTCCTGCTGAAACATTCCAGAAACCAGTGGATAGCCTTCTTGATAGAGTGGCAGCCGTCATTGCAGTAAAATGTGGCCCCACTTCATACTGATTTCTGACTTTTTTGAAGGAGAAGCAAAACACACAGGTGTCCGGATAGTTTTGATCAGATCGTGTATATGTATTTAGTATATTAATTAATTGTATTTACTCCAGTTTAACTATCCTATGATTTACGATTTAAAATGTCAATTTGTGGAAAATCCCTTATCATCTAGGTACTTTCAGAGAGTCAGAGAAAAACTGATCACTATATCGTCGATTTCTTTGTGAATTTTCACGATATTCCAGTGTATTTCTTACGGAAGTTGCCCTACAGTATTCACTACAAAATCATAAAAGAACACTATTGCTATATTTCGTGCCTGCGCAGTAAAAATTTCAAATGCTTATATCTCATCATATATTCAATGCTTTAATTTTCAATTGAAGTACAATGTTTTCTTGGACGTTGACAAATGTTCTCTAAGTTTCGTGAAATTTGATTGAAACCTATGGATATTGTAAGCAAAAACATACAACAAAAAATTTTTTTGTTTTAAAGAAACATTTATATCTCCATGAATATACGTGTTTGTTCTACGAAAATGCTTATAAACATTGAACAAAGCTAGTTAAATATTTTGTGAAAGTTACAAATCATTTCCGGCATTTTATGATACAGGGTGATCAAATATATTTTCCCCTTTCTCAATATCTTGGTGGTCCCCTAAATGCACAAGTCACCGAAACTTTACTGGAAAGTGTGCGTTTAAGCATGGTCTTCAGAGCGCCAAAGTTACAGAACACTTCGCCAAGTATTTGTTTAGAAATTCGGAAAAGATTCTAACATCCAAAGTGTCCGGGTACTTTTAATCGTATAGTTTATATATATATATATATATATATATATATATATATATATATATATATATATATATATATATATATATATATATATATATATATATATATATATATATATATATATATATATATATATATATATATATATATATATATATATATATATATATATATATATATTTATATATATATACAAATAAAAATACAAATAATGACTTAAAAAGTCAAACTCCCTTCCAAAAATTTAAAAGAACATTTTATATGCAACGGTAAAGCGCCATGCTGCTTTATACAAGTGTATATCCAAATAACATCTTTATGGGTATATAGGTACTAGTCCTTTTTGGGAGATTATATATATATATATATATATATATATATATATATTTATAATTTAAAATTTATAATTTCCAATTTTTGTTATTTTGATCATTTTTATGTTGTCTGGGATTCGGCCATTTTTTCCCAACGGACATGATCGATTGTTGTTTCGGGCGTGCAGAGTCTCTGGGAGCGTTTTCATGAAGTCAAAGCTAGCTTCTAACCAGGAAATAGGGGTCGCAATCTCCCTTGACCTTTCTGCAACCCTGTAAACACAATCATTCCACCTATATATTTTCATTTTTCATTTTAAATCATATATATATATATATATATATATATAGCTCAGTTTTATTGAAACGTGTATCCTTTGTTGGGGTGTGTAAGGGGCTATTCAATTAATATTATTCATTGAGAGAGGTGTGACTATTTTTGTCTGGATAGGATAGATTTCTATGTTTTACTTTATGCACCCCTGTCTATGACAGGTTTCATACCTAATTCATTTAATAATTTAACAGTGTGATGTTAATATATAAAAATGTTTTATTAAATTATTCATAATTTCTTGTAGGACGTGCACTATGACCATGACTTGGATGGTCAACTGCGTCGTCCACGCAGGACTTTGACCAGCCAAGGGCGGCGCCCTAGCTTCACTGCCCTCACAACGCTTCTATCTACATCACGACCGCTGCTTACCCAACATGCTCCATCAGTTGCTCATCAGACCCTGTACTATGTACCTTCAGACCCAGATATGGAAGGCAGGGGGACGCCTGAACAGCAAAGGGCTTTGCTTGCGAGAAGTAATGAGGTATGATATATTGAAAATAAAGATCTAATGTGGACAGCACATGACTTTCGCAACTAACGCAATTTGTTTTCCATTATGTATATTCATTTTCTTTTCTTGCGGTTCATTTTCAATTCCACTTATTCGTGAAAGGTTTAATAAACGGAAATATATTGAAAACGGTTTTTCTAGCGTAGTTGAAGAGGTTTAATTACATATGTGTTATCGCTAAATTTAATTAAGCATGTTTTTTTCTTGCTTAACTATTTACAATTTCAATGTCAATTTCAGCACTATAAATGACTGATAATATTAGCTTGAAACTAACAGAAAATGCTGAAAATTTACAGTCTGTCAATAGAAAAAAAGAAACATATCTACGTTCAGTTCAACCTGCTGCTAAAGAACAAAATTAAAATAACTTTGTTAAAAGTAGCGTAAAATTCAAAATAATAGTATCGACTGGTTTCGAAGATAGAAGTAGCTTTCTTCCTCAGGACTCACAAAAATCGCAACCTTCAGTCATCAGAGACGGATTGGCGACTATGTAAGAACAGTAAACGTGGCAGAAGTAGGGAAAGGGTGTTGCCAACGGCGAAAGAATAAAAAGGAGGTAAAATATCTAAGAGGAGCGAACAAGATGTGGAACATAATGAATGAACGGTAACATACCAAGAGACTGGTTATCTAAAATCTTTAGCCGTTTCTAGAGGATATAATCTCACTATTATTGCATGACATAGCATACATTCAACAAGCTAAATTTGGTTTCTAACTTTCCACATTAAAAAGTTTTCCTGCGTAATCGATTCATAGATTAGTTACTTAAGTTCACTGGATAGCTAGCTATAGGGTCGCTAATCTTCTTTAACCTTTCAATTTTAGGTGTTAAACATTTTAACAAAATGGATTTCTCTTCGCTTAAAGACCCAATTCCTGTCTTGAATCGTTGGGGGTGTTCACCAGATTCCTTGCGAATACGATCTTGGTTATGTTGGTCGAACAAATTGAGCTCTTTGGTTTCGTTCTAAGACGAACAAGAGCCATGTTTCCAAACAAGAAGTTTCTAAGTATGTAATTGCTGAATATTCTTGGGGGACTCTAGTTATACTTTTTTTTCCGAAGTTAAGAACGTAAGTTTCCAGATTGTTTCTCAGTCAAAATCCCTTATTCATAATAAGTATCCTTTCTTGTCTTTTACTTGGGAATCTAATTGCATAATTTCTAGAATTCGTTATCATTCTACTTATTTCGGAAATTGTCATCCTTTTACTAGTTTTTTAATTTGATTGGGCCTTTATGAACAACTGAAAGAGTGATTTGAGTCCTTTGTTGGACGTTTACTTTCCTCTTCTGCATTTTACCGTTAATTCATTATGGCCCATCTCTTGTTCCTTCCTCCTGGGATTTTTACTCCCTTTTTCTTCCCTCGCCGCTAGCAACACCGTTTACCTACTCCTGCGATGTTTGTTGGTTTCCTATTAGTCGATGGTCTTTCTCTGACGAATGAAGGTTGCGCTGCTTGTGTGTCCTGACTAAGCTATCTGTTTCTGCTTTGAAACCTATCGATACTATTTTTTTATATTTTATGCTACATTTAATAAAGTTATTTTAGTTTTATTTGGCTATCTAATTGTTTGGCAAGGAATAATCTGTGATCTTTAAATGATGGGCGTAATGCCTCTGAAAGCACTTAATATTTTTAAAATGTTAATAAATTTGATGCGCTGTAAATAAATTTTAATTATCTTTTAATATTTCTAAATGCATCAAATTCTTTAACTTGTCTAATTCGCTGCCAAAATGAATTTTTAAGTAAGGTTAAAAAAAAGAACGTTTAAAAATAAACGCTATGCAAACATTTTATAATTGCAAATACTGTTGTTTTCTTTTTATTAGGTGAAATTTGATTTATGATAGTGGATCTGAATATTATAAAATATGGATGTGAAAGTCGAAAATAAAATGAATTAAAACTCTTAATTGTCACACAAAAAAGAATCCATGTTATCAACTTGCATTTTGTTTTTGCAGAACTATATAAATAAACGCTAACATAGTTTTTATTTTCAAAGTTCCATACCAGATGGCAGTAAAAGAAAAAGTATTTTAAGGTCTGCTAAAATGCTTCCAAACACACTCATATATATCATGCCGAAGCGAAGAAAAGGAATTATTGTAACAAGTGTTGCATAATTTTAGAGATTGATAGTATGTGCATTGAAAGTTATTATAATTGTGAAAGTAAAATGTTATAATTCAGAAAATTGCTTGTAACAATCATCATTTTAAGAGAATTTTTCTACTTTCTCGTTACTGCCTCATTACTTTCTCCGATTCTCATTTTCGGAAGCTGTCTATATTAAAGCTTTGAATGAAACAATAATCAAACTTTTAATAGCTTTCCCTATAAGTATAGCATAATGTAAAATGTACTTTTGCAGACGATTTTGAATTATTTGGCTTATTTATTGGCGATTATTGGATTTTCTGGCGGGGGTAGAAAATTGACTTGGAATATTATCCATATTATTTCGGCGAATATGGGAGTTTGGAGCATGGAAGTTTGAAGGTTATAAGTTTTCAAGGTTAAGGAATGTTTTGAAGGTTTTGTTCAAGCATACATGGGAGTTTGAAGGCAATAAGCTTTTAAGATTAAGGAATGTTTTGAAGGTTTTGTTCAAGCATAGAAAGGTTGAAAAGTATATCAGTCGGTTTCAAATGCAAAAAAGAACGAAACCTTCTTTGTCAATATAAATGATACATAACACCAGTATCAACAAAGGAAAGAACATGTTTGCCAAAAAATAGTTGTATCCCGTGATTCAGGAAGGCAATTGTTTCCACCAGAGAAATTGCAAAAAATATAAAAAAATACCTAGGAGAAATGAAATAAAACAATGGAAGAACTAAGTGTCCTATGATAAAAAATATGGAAATAACTGGTACCGACAGATACGTAAGTAAATTTAAACAAAAGAATAAACAACTGCAATTTTTCAAAATTAAGAATATGTCAAAAGTTTAATAGAAAGAACCAGTTTCGGAAAGCTACTTGCTGGCTAATTTCATCAATTAAATTCAATTACCATTCGCGTAAACAATTTAAAAATACTAATGAATAATATATTAAGAAGAATGTGACACAAAGTATGAAAGAAGAGACCGGTTTAATAAATTATAAGGACTACCGTCAACTAAATTGAAATAACTTTCGATCAAACAATAAAAAATATACCAACGAAGGATGCGGAATTAATTGCGTGTCATAAAAAAGAAGAAAGTGAACGGTTTTGCAAACTATAAGAGCTATAACTTCATCAACACAATTAAAATAATAACGGAAGTTATATGAACGTCATCTTTTAAACTAAAATAACATACTATTAAACATTTAAAATGGCAATAAATAAAATACTGTTAGTTTAAGTTTTTTCTCATTAAAAATTTTCACTTTTTATGAAAGTGATCATTGATTAGAGAGAAAACATTTATTAATACACCGCACATTAAGTTTTGAATGAAATCCATCCTCAGATCTCAGAGCTGTACAACTTTTTACCAGTTTGCCACATAAATATTGGTACCTTCTTGGTATGTAGTGATGGGGAAATGGGGTGAGAAGAACTTCTTTATGCTTTTGTATGAAACAAAAAAGTGCTTATGTATTTATAGTAGTGCATTCATTATTTGAAATATATTAATATTTTATTTCCAGGAATGTTATGTCATTAGAAATGTTGGCCACTACAGACGTGACAATGCCTTTTAAGTCAACTTCAAAAGCAAAAATCTCTAAAACACGTTATTTTACTTGCTCAAAACTATTTTCATTTGACCAAATGTTTATTATTGTGGATTTTCTGCTCAAGGGGAGATTTTTTTTTCTTCGTCTTCAAGAAATCATGTGTAGCAAACTATTAAGGAAAATATTCAAAGAACTCTTTTCTACGCGTTGAATCTTTCTACACACAAGGAATCGCTACTAAATACACCATTTTAATATTCATGTCTATTTTATACTTTTTTTTCTAATACTAAAACTGATACGGATGAGGATTTATGTCAAGAGAACGTCTTGTGGAACAGTATCATGACGAATTATGTTATTTCTGGTATTGAATTCATTGATTGAAATTTGAATGATAAGTCTACCAAGACGGTAATAAGACTGGTCAAGTAAAGGTATACCCTGTCGAAGTATTTTTTTTTTCTAAATTAATACACAAATGGGGACACTCGCTCTACTCCTAGAAGCAGTAATGGAAGTCAAATTTTATGCAGTCATTCAGCTGGCCTGTCTTGTTGATTGTCTAAAAAGAATGATTCCGAAAGCAGTGCTTGCCGGTCTGAGATGTGGTGAATACAGAAACTGCAGAATCCAAAGAGGATAGAAAGCTTCTAATCTCCTTGGTAAAATTGCAATCTTTCTGATGTCAAAACTTCAGGTACAGGAGAAGCATCTTGTCACACTAAGTTTCAGACATCAAGTGACATTACAGCAGTTCTGAAATACTCACTAGATATCGCCCAAATTTTAATACTGCTTCCAGGTGTTGAGAAGCGTCTCTATTGGTATTGCTTCCGAGAGGAACTGTTTGGAAGGGATTTTTTTTAATATTAAGAAAACTTGTAATAAAACTATTTACGAATTTCATTACTTTCCTGATGAACCTGGATAATAAAAAATATTTAAATGCCTTCGATATAATAGCGATAAAATATTTATTTAAATCCGATTATGTATCATAGGCTTAAAATACCAACCAATAGTAAACCAACATTTTATAAATGAATTTATGCCTTGAAATTAAAACTTGTTAATGATGACATATTTGACATTAATATTATATTTCACTATTATTTAAAACACATAAATTAATTTTCATACCAATATCTAATTTTTTGCAAACATTAGTGCTAACATCAATTGCAAACATCAGTTTTTATTAAAAAATACTGCAGATTTTTCAAAGTAAGCATATTTACCAAAACTTCCTCATATATTAATACACAATAGGGTTATGGTTGACAGCAAGATTAAAGAATAGAATAAGTTTTTTAGCATGTAATAACCGATATCTGCAGTTGAGAATATCTCCTATAGGCTTTGTGAATTTTAATTATGAGATACATTGAGAATGAAGGTCTTCGATATAATTTGAAAACTGGTAATACGGAAAAGATCATTGATTATTTGAAAAATTATAATTTATAACTTTTAATTATTTTTAAGCGAGAAGTTTGATGATATCTCATTAAATAATTTCTAATTTAATATAATATAGATTGGTATCTGAAAACTCTATTGTAGATGGGCAAGCGCATTCATTGTTACTTTCTTTTGCTACTACCCATTTATTCTAAAGCAATTTTCGCATTCTGTTTCAACGAAAACCCAAATTTAGTAATCGTATTTAATATTGCTACAGGATTTAAATTTATAGCGTTATTTCAAATTAAAAATTCATTCAAGAAATCTGTAATATAAATCCAAACAAATATTATTTCTGCAATTGAGTTTTCTTAAAAAAATCTAATTTGAATAATGTATGTCCATAAGAGTTTCATACACATAAATTTTTTTTCTGATTTTTACATTTTCTTTGTTAATTACTCATTTAATTTTTAAGCATTTAATGTCTTGTTTTGTAAAATACAAAAAAAAAATTAAGCATTATGATTGCAACCTTTGAAAACAAAACAATCAGAAAAAATGTGAGAATTCCATGAAATTGTTGTTAAGTGAAAAGAAAATGTTCTTAAAGAAAAAAAGTTTGGGAACCATTGTAACACACAATAGAAAAGAAATTCACCGACTTGAGTACCAAACTATTGCATTTTAAATTAAACGCATGATGCAAGAGTGATTTGTTATGTAATGTGAGCAGTTTGTGTTTTGTGGAGTTTTGTAGCCGGTCTTATTACTTTCAATGTGAAACATTTGTGTATTTTTTGTTCTTAATATTCAAACGTTGTCATTTTGCTTGTATTCTGATGTATTTTGCTTTTTGTTGTCCATACGTATATATTATATATGTGTACAGATGTCTTAAACAATGGTGTTATGGAAACGAATTGATGTTGAAAATTTGTAGGATATTTGAAAGTTTTAAAATAATGTAAAGAAAGCTAAATCTAGAGATCAGCACAGAGTAGGGCTGTCTTGGACATGAGGGTTTTTAATCTTACCATGGAATGGAAGGTGCTTTCAGAACACTTTCTTTTCGTGTTTAGTCTGGGATGGCACGATCGCTAAGCCAAAGGAATGTATTCGCCCGAATCTATAAAGTTTCCAGAATAAATATCATTACTAATCAATACACCTAAACCTTTCTTTGAGATTTCTTTACGGGAAAGAAGGTTAGAACAAGTCTATTTTATTTTTAGAAACATAACGATTTCAGAGTTATGAAACTTCTAAGATATTTAAAGTCGGAAACACATATATTCTACTCACACGAAGCTTTCCCGAACTGCAAGGCTCACATGTTGCCGAACATTCACGTGGTCTACATATCTGTAGAAGTCGAGTTAGAATCCTAGGTGTGGTTGGAGAGCAATGTGCATGCACACATACTGATAGCGGCTAGGAAGTTATTCTAAACTGCAACTTCTTATGTGCGCAAACAGTAAAATAGAGCGCAAAATAATTTGATCCAGTCTAATATGGAAGCTGAAAAAAGCGATCAGAGAGAGTTATTTAGCAAAATTCCATCTTTCCACGAAAACTTTCAGGAAATTGCCTACAGAACAGTTTAGAAGAGGGATATGCCACAACAAGCTTCAGTCATGCCGATATGGGAACGGGCTTCCTTAACTCACATCCAGCAAAGTCACATCTGATTCAAAATCACGTGGTTGATGAACTCTTTCACCAGGAAGAACACCCACCAAGTCAAAACTTCAGTGGTCAACGGTTTTAGGCTCAGATCCCAATTTGACCAGTCATGTCCCACCACATAGAAGTGTCCGAATCATGGTGCGAGAATCTCAACCCAATAAACCGAGGCGTTTACCAATACACCACTCTCCAAATTAATCTGTCCCTCAGGAGTGATGGGTTCATGGCTATAGGGCCCCGGCCACCAGTTATGAAATAAGAGGCTTTTGCCAGAGGGAGTGGCTGCTTAAGGAGCGGTCAGAATTTTGCTTCTTCCAGAACAGCTAGGTGCCCATTTTTTATAGTGTAGACAACTGTTTACTTCGCTTATTGATAAATCCACCACTCATCATAGTGTCCCTATTAGACTGAAATTTAAATTGGGGTCTTAGAGCCGCCCATTTTGTCAGCCCTACTAAGAAATATATATGAAAAAATATCTTAAGTATCTGTGCCTCAAAAACATTCCAGGAAACGTTAGATCACTCTGATAACATTTTCACTTTTCTAATGAACTGCGTATATTAAATATCCTAGCGATAGAAAAAAAGACATTAGCTTAGGACAAAAATAAGCTAGAGATATTCAATTTTACAGAGCCGTTTTTGGATCTTAAATAAATTTGTATGGTAGAAAAATATAGTTATTTTCTGCTCAAATATGAGGGACAATCACTATTAAAGTATGAGGTGAGCTAGACATAATTGTATTTTTTAATCTAATATGCTGAGGAAATTGGGGTCAAATAAGGTTTTTCCGATAAAAAATATGTTCCGAAAACGCAACCATGCGCTCAATGACGCTAGACGATATCAAGTCATGACGTTTTGCTTGGGATGTATGAATATCAGTTATGGGCAATCATTTACAGTACAAAATTTTGAAATTTTTTGACAATATATATGTTATAACATATAAGATATGAAACCTTATAATATTAGCATCGAACTTCGATATTCCAAAAGGACACCTGAGTATTTTGAGTCTTCCTAAAGCATAAGTATTAAGTATCTTTGTTGGGTTATTTTGGAAAATGTATTGAACAATCAAATCATGCAAAATGCATGTTGCTACTGTTACTATTCTGTACAACAAGAACGACTAGGTAAAGTGATGCCCAAATTAACTTTCTCTCTTTTTCTACTCCTTCCAATCCGCGTCTTTGTGCTTTATTATTAAAATAATTTGTTGTGATGTAAATAAATAAGTATAATGCATAATAAGTTAGTAGTTACCGGTTTTGTGAACGGACCCAAAGTTGATCAAGATGAAAATATTTTTATGATTACATTTTAACATCTTTCGGCTACTAAAAAAAAAGAAAAAAAATTACAGATGCATTATTCTAAACTGTTTGGGCTAAGAAATGAATTAGTACATTCTCTTTTCGTCTAAGAATAGAATACATTAAATATTTATAAAAGAAAATTAAAGTATTTTAATTTCTTATCAAATCATTGAGGAATGTAGTCCGTAATTCAGCACAGAAAGGGAGAAGTTCAGGACTTGTTCCAACTGCAGCTGTTCGAACTTGCACGGAAAATTTCTCCCGTTTTTAATTGAAAATATATGAAAATAATAACATCTTTGCTGTCTCACTATCAGATAGTACTCCCGAGTCAGAAATGCTTAATGAACTGAGAATGAATATGATACTCTTAATGAATGTGATTTATGTAACGAATACGTCAGGCGATGTAATACTACCTCTTTTGATTTGCAAAGAAGATATCGACATCATGCACATTTATCATTTACATAAATCAAAAATGCCTTTCTTGAAACTTAGGCGAAAAAAGTTGTTTTGAAATGACCTGTTGCTGTTATTTAGAACTTAATTCTATTTTCCTTTTCAATCTTAGAATTTAAGCATGACATACCTTATATTTCCATTGATTGCAGTAATAATTTAATAATTGAAGTAACAATATATATATATATATATATATATATATATATATATATGTACCGAATTTTAAAAAAGAATATCTCAGAAAAGGTTACAGATAAAAAGGTAAAATAAAGTGTATGTGTATTACACAACCAGTAAAATTTAAATACGGTGGTTTTCAAAAAATAGTTCATTAAAAAAAATCATTTAGTCTTTTTTGTGTTCCGCTGTCCAAACATGAAATAATATTTTGTGTAGTGAACAAAGTGGACAGAAACATTGGAAGAGAGTTGTATTTGCTCGAGCGAAGGAATTTTATTGTGCTCGAATACCATCGGTTAAATCGCAGCCCAACGAAGACAAGGCGAGAGGTCCGAATCCGGAAAAATTCAATGTTTGTTTCCAAAATTTTAAAGCGCAGGAAGCGTTGAGCCTGGTTTGACTGTATATGTCTATCAACGCCATCTGTTGTCAAAAGTTTCCTAAATCTTCTTTTAGATATAAATATTTTTAAAATTTGGAATGTTTAATTATGAACTTTTCACCCAAATCAATATTTATTTTTAACAGAGAGGCAATAATCCGTACAATTATATTAGATGTATTTAAAAGCAAGTAAATGTGGCAAACAAATTTCACTCCACAGAAGTTTTATGATTTTTGACTAATATTGAAAATTTTCTTTCTATTTTTAGATATTTGTACTTATATGTAACATAAAGCAGAATTAGTTCTTCACAAACTTCAGGATTAGCGTAGAAATGATTGATTGATAAAGAGCAAGGGTCAAGCTATTCCTATTTGCAGGAATAAATGCTTATAAAATTTACTAAAATAAAACTATGTAATATTCAGTTTATTTTTCAATGTGTTCGTTAGTGCATGTCACAAACATCGTAAATATTATAAAATAAATACATTACTGAAATTTACTTTTAAAAATACGCCGATACGTAATCTTGATGGAACGCATAAGTCTAGTCGAATTGAAGGAAAGAAAATATTATATACTGTTAGTATTATTATTCTCTGTGGTTGGCATGAGAATTATTTTTGGAAATGTGTTCAACGTAAGAAATTTAACAGATATTTTTGCCTGGCGGAGTTTGGAAATTGCTGTTTTAAGGGGATGGTGGACGTTGAAATGAGCAAAAATCGACTAAAGAAAGTTTTTTTTTTTTAATATATAACATTATTTTACACATTTAACCTTTTGCTTACGGGTGGGACAGCGTCCATCCTAAACGAAGAACCTCTCAAAAGGACAGGTATTTGGCATACCCTATCCCAAACAGTTCGATCCGCTTTTGCAGGCATTGACGTCCATGGAAATCGCCGACAGATAGGGTATGCCAAATACCTGTCTTTTTGATAAGTTCTTCGTTAGGGATGGACGCTGTTCCACCCCCAAGCAAAAGATCAAATGCATTTTTTTCCGAAACGGAATTTTCAAAGGTTTTGCATTTTTAAAATGCTCCATGCATCTTAATTTTTGTTTGAGATGCGTGACATTTGGCAAGAAGACACCTTTCATACTGTTTAATGAAACTGGGTAATCATTTTATAATTGGACTTCATTAAGGTAATTAAAAGTGAATAAGAACCTAATTAAATGATGAAAATTAACTTTCAATGCAGAAAAATATTTTTTTAAAAATTGCCTTAGTAAGGGATTTAAAAATAAATACCCAAATTTGTTCATAATGTGTTTTTGAGTGACCATAATGCAAAACTCACCAAAAATGTGAACAAATGGCACGCAAGGAGCATTTTCAAATTTCTGTTAAAAAAAATTAAATTAAAAAATATATATAAAATTATAGCAAAATTGAAAAAATTGAATGGTATTTTATATAGTAATGTTAAGAGAAATATTTATACAAATTTTTATGTTTCAAAGTCAATAAATAAATAAAAACAATTCAACGTCTATCGTCCCCTTCAACAATAGTTTGACTGTGTAGTTTTGATCGATGCGTTCTCGCAATTAGAGAATAAAAATATGGGAGTGAGTTCGGTTAATATTTTACAGTCAGCTTCAACCACAGTATTTTCCGTTAATGAATATATTACTCTATTTTATTTTCATAATATTTTAAAATTTAGGAGCGGTAAATAGAAAAATGTCACATCAAATGTGATTCTACGTGCATAATACTGGGTGTCGAATACTCAAAGTTTCAAAATTTGCTGTAAATACTCAATGAAGGAATTCCTCATAATATGTGGCAGTGTCGTGTGAGTTGGTTACAAGTGTACTTCTTGTCCTGGAAGCTGTCCACATGCAAATATAAAGGAGCATAAATGTGAGGCAGTCGACAGAAGCATCTTTAGAGAGCAAAAGAGCATGCTAAACTTTAAGTGCTTCTCATTCATGCGACCGTATCTGAATTGCCACACGGCGCCTGCATTTGATTTAGTCTTAAAATCCACCGTTTACGGCTCTGAAAAAATTTAGAAAGTGTCTGTCTTGCAGCAGTGAGGGGTAGATGCTGTTGCCAATAGTCACGATCCGGGTATATTGTATTTAAGATAGTGCATATTTTCCAGGAAGGTCTGTGGGAATCTGACTTTGGAGCTGGATGAAAGATAAATCTCAGACTTTATCTTAGAAAACATTTGCAGAGTCCACATCGAAGATTAGAGCTTGTAATTCCGCCTCAGTAACTCAACGGTAGAGTGTTGGCTGGCCAGTACATACATTCAGGGTTCAATTCCCGCTTGGGAGCAGTCAGATTCTTTACAATGGCACCCAAACAAACCAATCTTGTAGGTTAGCGCAAAGATATCGAAGGTCTAAAAGGGATTCTAGTACGACTAATACGGATTCAGTGGATTCTGGTACATTGCGCGCCGATTTCAAAATCGGGAGATCAACGATCACGCAGGGAGCTAACTTGGAGGATAAAAAAGCAACAGGAAACTAACCTGGAGGATAAAACAGCAACAGGAAACTAACCTGGAGAATAAAAACGCAACTGGAAACTAACCTGAGGGAAAAATAGGAGGTCATCAGTCAGATTGTTAGTTGCATTTCAATCCCACTTTAGAGGATGGAGAATGCAGATCCACATCAATGACAAGAGTATGCAATACCGTCCCAGTACCTCAACAGTAGAGCGTCGACTGACCAGTACGAAGATCCGCGGTTCGATTCCCGGTTGGGTCAGCAAGATTCTTTACACACTCATACACATTTAAAAGATCAGTGTAAAAACACTTCTTATAGCATTTTTGAACATTTTTCCAAATATCTAAGATTTTATATAAGATAATAGGAGATCAGATTGAAACACGATGGAAACATTGTAGCATTTGAAAAGTAGGCCCAAACATCTTAGTAGATTGCTAGGGTAATTGGGATAATTGCCAGTCGTTTGAAAACAGGGCGAAACAGCAGTAGTCGATTGATGTTATTCATATTTTTTATGTAGAAAGAATGGATCTGCTATATCAGTTTATTTAAAATAAGTTCTATGGATATTCTATATATATATATATATATATATATATATATATATAGTAAAACGTTGAGACGTTAGTTGTTTGAAACAGACGCCAAAATAGATGGTAATCAGAGGTAATAATAGAGCTTGTATAGGATGTAAAAACTATCGTGTTACTAATTGTAATACGCCGGTACTACTTTTGATTATATTACTTGGGTGACATTAGTTGTATTCTTGTGTTACTATTAATAATCTAATATCAATAATCATAAATTTAGATGGCGGTAAGAGGGCTACAATGGCACCGAGAAGTACGTTTTATGCTCACACACACATGCTATATGATATATGAAATTCCTGTATTTTGATTATTTTCCAACAACAATTCTTTAAACTTTGAATATGGTAAATTGTAGACACCTAGTATATAGTGTATTAAACAAACTCTTAAACATCGAATAAAATTTCGCACAGAACGTTATGCTTAGCACAATTTTTAAAGCGCGAACCCATACTCATTTACCTTTGCAAGCGTGTCACTCAAACTGCAAAATATGAAGCAAAGGTCAACGAATTTAAACTTTTTTATACAACCAAATGTAGTACATGAGATTCTGTGTTGATAAAGAAAGCTGTGGTTAGTAAAGACTATGAAAATTTATTTTAAATGTTTGTAAGGTTTTTATGACTATAAATTCTATTAATATATCGACACTATTGTTACAAAAATCTTTACTATGTCTGAGAAATGTGAGTGATATTATGAAAAGCTTTGTCTGTAACGCCTTATGGAGTTATTTTATTCATGATGACTATAGTGTAAGACGCCAATGTACTATTCTGCAAAGTGATATGTTAATAAAATGCTTCTTAGCTTGAGTGTTATTTTATTTAATATAATATTATACAGGGTGTCCCGTCAAGACTGTGTAAACTCTGCAGAACGAGAATCCTCACTCGGAGTACATAAGAAGTGATCCAAGAACCATACTCTGTGACCCATAGTTTGGAAGAGATGCGAAAGAAAAAATATGACGTCACATCGGGTGCACGGAAAATAAGCTTTATTGGAAACATGCGAAACAAAATAACGGATGAAAATAAAACGGATGAGAAAAAAAAATGGTTGAGAATAAAATGAACACTTATGCACTAGCCAGGCAGTATAATGAAAGTAGGGGTACTGTGCATAGAGTATTACGGGCAGAGAGGCTATACCCATTTCATTACAGAATCTGGAAAGGGCTGCATCCAGATGATGTGCACCGACCTTTGTGAGTGGCTATTGCAAAAACACGAAGCTAGCCGACAATGCCTTCATTGCAAATATCTTGTGGACGGTCACACATGACGGGATCTTCAGCAGTCACAACAGCCATGTGTGGTCAAATTCCAATCCTCATGCAATCCACCCACAGAGACATCAGATCCGCTGGTCTGTAAATGAGCGGGTTGGCATTCTCGGCAATCGCATTATTGTACCCTATCTAGTGCCAGAACGTTTCACAGGACATCCATACTTGGTATTTCCCAGTGATGTACTAACTGATTTCTTCCATGACATACCCATATCGGTAATACGTGGCCTATGGTTCCAGCATGATGAAGCATCGGTGCATTTTAGCTTTCCTGCACGTGATTGGTTGGATGTGGAATAACCAGGTCGCAGGAATGGAAGTGGGGATTCGGTTGTGTCCGTCATGATCGCCAGATCGGACACTTTTGGATTTCTTACTATAGGACCATCTTAAGGCATTAGTATATCGAATTCCAGTTACTACAGAAAGCGACTTTGTTGCTCGTCTTCATGCTGCTTCCGCTTTTATGAACAACACGATGCTGGATCGTGTACAGCCAGCCATTCTACGGTGCGCGCTTGCATGCCTCGATATATACGGTGGTCATTTTGAGCAACTTCCTATATAAACATAATGTCATATGCAAGTGCCGATCTTCATGTTTCCAATAAAACTTATTTTCCGTACACCGGATGTGACGTCATACTTCTTCTTTCGCATGTTTCTCAAAAGCTATGGATCGTAGAGGTATGGTTCTTGGGTCATTTTTTATGTACACCGAGCGAGGATTCTCAGCCTGCAGAGTTTATGCAGTCTTGACGGGATGATATATGAACTACGATGAGACGTGTGTATGAACTAAGAGGAAATTTTGAAAATTAATCTGTCGAATTCCATGCAAATTTGAATTCGAATATGCTAGTATTTAACATACTGAATTTTATACAAGAGATAACATACTAAATTTAACAAACCAAATTGGATACCACAAATAACATACCAAATATAACAAACAAATCTTGATACAAAAAACACAAAAAAACAAATTGGATACCAAAGATAACATATCAAAGATAATATACTAAAGACAGCAAACCAAATTTGATATTCAAGATAACTTACCAAATTTGATATTCAAGATAAATTATCAAATTTTATATCTACTAGGGGGTATGCTATCCCTGCTTATTTTCCGCAGGAGGGAAAAGAAGGCATTTTTCTTAGCTCAGGAAATCTCAAAATTGAAATCCTTTATCCTGAGTTTGCTTCGCGAGCTATTTCATGCTAAACTAAAGTTTAAATCAATAAACTGTTTATTTCATCGTGTTACCCTATTATTTCTCTATAAATGTACCAAATTTCATATTTTTGTATTCTATAGTTTTTACGGTACGAGACAGAGAAACCGCTAGACGTGCTGATACGAAAAAAAATTTCACTTCAGAAGTGCATAAAAAGTAAAATTTCTCAAAAGTTAAATCGAAATTAAAAAAAGGGCCTCGTCCCGTAAAAGTTTACCCATGTAGGTACCTTTCTGCAAAAATTCGGGGTCTTGCTATTGTTAGTCTATCCAGGACGTGAACTCGCAGTTCAAATATTTTGTCTTTAGCTTTGGCATTAAATATTTCGTAAACTACAATATATATCAAAAAACGGTTTATTTCAGCGTATTTTCCAAAGCCTTTTCTATAAGTTTATCAAATTTCATATTTTTATATGCAATAGTTTTTGCGGTACGAAGCAAAGAATCTCGAGAAACGAGAAATTTGTCAAACAGCCGTGGCGACAGCGTCAACTACTTTTTACTTTCCCTACAATACATGGTAATGTATAGGAAAAGTATTGGAATCATGCCAAAAATCGCAACTCGAGTTTTCGACGGATCTACACGTTTCGAGACCTCTAACATACGAAAAAACTATTTTTAGCGTGACGTCTGTGTGTGTGTGTGTCTGTGTGTCTGTCTGTGCAGATTTTGTATCCCCTCTAACTAAAAACCTAATTGTCCGAATTTCATAAAATTTGGTAGGTAAGTCACTTGTGGGCGAATCTGGTGCTGATTAATTTTGGGTACGATTCGGGATAAAAGAACCCGCCTTCTTTTGCGAAAGGGCCAGCAAATGTTTGTATCCACTCTAGCTAAAAATCTATTATACCGAATTTCACAAAATGTGGTAGATAAGTCGCTTGTGGGTCACCCTGATGCTGATTGGATTTTGGTATGATTCGGAAGAAAGTAACCTGCCTTTTTTTGCAAAATGGCCTGCAAAAATCGATAAAATCTAAAATAAAAAACTATGTATGCTCAAATATATCTATTAAATGCGTGTTTAATACATAATTTTTAACGAAGAAAAGAATAAGAACCACCCCATTACATTAGAACTAGCCGTTCTCGAGACATTTTAGTTTTTCGTATTTTCTCTACGCCACCTTTGAAAATAAGCCCAGTTATCAAATGAGAACGGAAATTGAATTAAAAGTGCATTAAATTTAATTAAAATAAAGAGAACGTGGATATAAATAAGTCTGATCATGCGCTATAAGATATATATAAGTCATAATCATGCGCTGCCCACATCATATTTTTTTAAACTTATATAAGACCCCTAAAACCATCGTGATGCTGAATATTTAAACATTTCGAAAGAACTAGAGGGAGGAAACACCTGGAATTTTGCATAAACATATAAAACGTCTTTGTGAATCGATTTTTATCAAAACATATCCAGATTTGTATTGATATTTTTTCGATGATTGATTTCATAATTTATATTTCATACAAACGATTATTTCCACAAAAATAAAAATCACGTAAATGTGTATGGGTTGTTTAGTAGTAGCGTCATACAAATAATCAGCGTGAGCAGATAATTATTACAGAAGAGATGAATGGAAATCTTTTAAATTAATGTAACATTAGGAGCTCAAAACATTACATAGTCATAATTCGTAAACGCTTCATCTAAATAACTTGAAACTTAACATCCGAGGTTAATTTTTAGTGTTATATTCGAAATATTGCATAAAAACTTGGGTGTTGCCATTGAAAATTTCAAAGTTTGTGCGCATTTGGATATGAAGACGGCCCTTTATGCAGATTTTACGCACATTAATTTGTAGAGGATGTTATTCCTAATCGAATGGTATCTTTCAATTTCCTCTACGATGAACGATGCTCGATAAACAGAGGGTGGGGCGTTTTTGTTTTCCCGCAGCTGTACAAAAAATTATTAAAGCAGTACACACACACACACACACTAGCGATATATTCAATTATACAGAGACAAAAGAAATCAATTCTCAATATATAACTTAAATTGCGTAATTTTTTTCCATATCTGTTCAGGAAAATTTTCGTTACAAAATACATATGCATATCAACTCATATCCCAATTTTAAATGCAAATATGCAAATAAAACTTATTATTTTTGATTTTGGAAAACACATAATTTCTTAAATGTGAATGAAAATCCAAAAAATTACATATATAATTTTGTTAGATTTTCAGTAATTTATATTATGCATTTGTTTTCTATTCATGAAAATTTTTTATAAACGATGACATGCATGCATTTGGACTAAAATATCAATTCTTAAAAAAAATTTGATACTTAAATTAAAATTTTATGATTTTTGAATTTGAAAATAAAACGCAATATTTTGCAAGTGTAGATAAATATAATGTTTAGAAACTTATGAAATTCAGGAAATAACAACAGAATCCCACCAACTCATATCTGATCTGACCACTTCTTGTCTGATCCAACCAGTTTTTAAACGAACTTACATAATCAGTTTGCATATTGCACACGATTGTCTTAAATTAGTTTCCATTAATTAAGAATACGAGGTAAATATTTCTAGCAAAAAAGGCGTCCTCTATTAAAAGTGTCAACAAGTCATTCCTTCTCGTTGGCTCACAAGAAACCGCAAGTACAAAAATACTAGTAAAAATACACTTTTATGATACGATTTTCTTTGCTATCATCAACTTGTCCTACATCGCTTCCATTGCAAAAGCTATTTCTATCAGTTTGGAAATAACAACATTGCTACAAAAATACATTAATAGAGAAACATTATTATACTCATACCGAAAATAAATGTATTGCGTTTGTCAGTGAGTTAAGTCTGGATAAAAACTAATTCTAAATTTACCCGGAGTTTAGCAGTATCAAAATTACATGTATTTGAAATACATTTTCAAAATACATTTGTATTTTGTATTTTGAACTGAAATAGTTAAGGTATTTTGATAATGTATCGAAAATGCATTTTAAAAGTATTTTGCATTTTCAAAATACTTAAAATGCATTTTATCAGATGTCAAACTATAATGTTTAAACCACAAATGATGCAGTATTCGATCAAAAATGCTTTAAATTTATATACAGGGTGTCCCATAAACATTGACCTCGGCTTTTGTTCCTTAAATATTGATCTTAGATATATATAATAAATTACAAACTTGTGTAAGAGAAGGTACAGAATTTTATGAAATCGATAAAAGTCTTCAGCGCATTAAATTTGAAGAAATGCAAAATTTAAATTTTTTACGGCCCCCGTACAAAGCCATTTCCAATAAATAAAATGTGCCCCATACAGTAATAAGGTGATGTACAAAATTCCAGCATTTTATCATAAAAAGTCCCAGAGATATGTTTAAACAAAGTTGATGAGGGATTAATCAGAAATTAAAATGTAAATTTTTACAGCAAGAGTGCAAATGACGCAACGCAGAAATGCATCATAGGCAATTAATATCTGCCTCTTATCTTTAATGGATCTTTGGCATGGATGAAAAACATTTTGAACAAGCTTTGTAATCTTTGTGTAAAGTTATTATTTCTACACAGCGTAGATACTTTTGTACCAATAAATAGCAAAATTATTATTTATTCATATTATCATTTATTTCGTAATTTGTATATGACCGCTGAAACGCGATCTGCCGACATGATTTTTCCCCTCTGAGAACCCATGTCGATGCATCGAAAAGTGATTTAAGTCAGTCTTTTCATATCTCTGGGACTTTTTATGATAAAATGCTGAAATTTTGTACATCACCTTATTAGTGTATGGGGCACATTTTACTCATTGGACATGTTTTTGTATGGGGACCGTATGAAAATTTAAATTTTGTATTTCTTCAAATTTAAATCCCTTGAAAATTTTAATCGATTTCATAAAATCCTTTACCTTTTTTACGCGACTTTGTAATTTATTATATATGTCTAAGATCAATATTTAAAGAATAAAAGCCGAGGTCAATGTTTTGGGGACACCCTGTATATCTATTTAGGTTAATGGAAAAGCTCAGGCCGATTGCTAATTATGCAAATTAAAATGCACAGTTATAAACGTGACTTTCTAAACCACAATAAATTTCAAAACGCTTCTAAAGGTAATATATAATTTTATACGGTAGTACCTCAATGGTAACAAGTATTTTTGCTAATTTTTCAAACATTTTTTAAGCGGATTTAAAATTCACAAATTGCTTCGAAAGTTTTAGGAAATATTCAAATTATCCCATAAAATTTATAAAAAAAATCTCAGCCAAATATATTTAGTAGTTTTTTAAATAAAAATTAAAATAATAATTACATCCTTTATATGAAGCGATCACGTAACCATTATATGAATAGATCATATGACGTACATCAAAATAAAATATGGCATCCAACTTGTCAAAATCGTGATTTTTAAAGTTCTTTTTAATTCATATTTAGTGTTGTATCCGTCCTATAACCGCTTTATTTTGTTTAAATTCGGTGCATCTACATACTGAAACAACGCAGTTACAATATATTTGAGTTTAAACGATCATCTAACTTTGATTATTTCTACAACGAAGCCTAATTTTCACTTATGGAGAATGTAAATACCAAAAGATGTAGAATGAGTTGCATAAGAATTGCTGCATTTCTTTAACGTAAAATTATTTAGCTCATGGAGTCTGCAATATAGCTGATATGAATGAAATATTCATTTATTTTACACAGAGAAGGACGATTTTTTTCGATGACGTTTTAAGCATAGAGCTAAGAGCATAGAGCGAGAGTTTTAAGCATTAATTGTACCTTCATGGTCTTTAAATAAAACAAATTATTATAGTATTGTGATTAATGAAATGAATGGAAAAACGTTTATGAATGAAATGCTGATTTTATAGAGAGAACCAGGCATGTTACATTTCGATGACGTCATTTAAATACATTTCATTTGTTTTCGATGAAGTTTTCAAATATAATAAATTATTGTAGTATTACGATAATTTTAAAAACATTACCGAGGAATGTATCGCATTTTAGAGATGTTTAAACCAGACAATTTATATTTCAATGCGCTCATTTAAATGAAATTCATTTTTTCGATGTTTTCAAATATAATTAATTAATGTAGTACTGTGATAATTTTAAAAATATTACCCAGGAATGTATCGCATTTTAGAGATGTTTATATAAAACTGCATTAAAGTTGGAAAGTGTTTCATAATCAATGCTTTATGCATGATTGATCTTTCTTGTTTATTATATTTGTCTATTATATAAAATGTGTTCTCCCTTTGATTCATTTATTAGCCTTTTTTATTTTCACTTTATTACCTTGGGGATCTAAAATTTCAAAGAGTTTAGTTTTTTAAGTCATACTTTTTCGATACATTCTAATGCTTTAAAAATCCCAATGTAAATATTTAACAAATATAAAGTTTATTTCCAATAAAATATATAAACAAATAATGTATTGAAAATCCATTCCAGCCCAATACACAGCAAAGTTTAATTTTTTTCTTAAATGTATTTTAAATTTTGACTGTATTTTAAATTTTGAATATATTTTTAAAATACATGCATTTTGTATCTGGAATATTTTTTATTCGAAAGGCATTTTGTATTTTATGCCCTAAAATACATGTATTTTGTATCGAAAATACATTTTTAATGTATTTTTCCCAACTCTGATTTTTTCTAAACAAGATATAAAAAGGGAATTAATTTAATGTGTAGAATGAATGAAAAATATGATATTCCTTCATTGTTTTAATATGTCATTGTTTAGAAATTAAAAGATCAAGTAAATTTATTACCAGAAATTTTAATATATAAAGCAACTTGTTTATATATACTAAGAAAGTTTAATATACATTGAGCTTGGATGGTAGAAGTAAATGCTCGTATGAAAATTGCTTGTAGGGCCCAGCACCTATTCCAGGATTAGATAGTGTCCGCGCCAACAATTCCACGAATATTAGATATTTAATATTCAGAGGGCCCATGGGAAGAGTCACGGTTTCCTTCATGGAAGCCACTAGTTGGCATGTGCACCAGTTGAGCCTAGGTCTGTTTAATTATACCTTAGGTGATGGAATTATCGAGAGTTTTCAAGCGCCATTGGTGACTACAATAAAGGCTCCCATTTATATATGCAATCCATACTACATGTTGGCCTCAGCGAGCGTCAGGGAATTTTAGGGTTTGGCGAGTGTCAGCTTACTAGGAGATGAGCCTTCTAGTATTGCATCTATAAATGGGCAATGCATCATTTACTAATGCTGGTCATATCATCATATGTAAATATGCATTGCATTTTGCTAATCAAACGATACTCTATAACATATATACATATATATAAACACACCGGCCTGTGAATTAGAATCCCAGATTCAATATCCTTTGGACCTCTTTTAGAACCAATTACATTACGTATGGAGTTGGGAATGGATACTACAATGCGCTGGGGTGCATTTAAATTAAGAGAATACCAGGAGTTGGACAAGCAGGTCGTAAATTTAGAATTCATACGATCAAAATTAAATAACCAAAGAGAGGAAGAAAAGGTTAAGATGAGGAAGAAGATGGCTATTTTTTATTCACATGATCAATAAATGTAAAGGTATATCAATAAATAAATTTAATCAATAAATGCAAGTGTATCTCAATTTATAAAAAAAATTATGTGTAAATTATATTTCTATGATTTTTGAATTGGAAATAAAACACAAAATTTTGCAAGTGTAGATAAAAATCATGTTTAGAAATATATAAAATTCAGGGAATAATAACAGGATCCAATCAGCTCATATCTGATCTAACAACTTCTTGTCTGATCCAACCAGTTATACATGATCTTACATAATCAGTTTGCATATTACATTCGATCGTTTTCAAAAAGTTGCCATTAATTAGGAATATGAGGTAAATCTTTCCAGCAAAAAAGGGTCTATCCCTCTATTATAAGGGTCTATCCCTCTAAAAAGGGTCCCTCTATTATAAAGGGTGTCCTTTATTAAAAAGGGTGTCCTCTATTAAAAAGTGTCAACAAGTTGTTCCTTCTCGTTGCTCACAAGAAACCGCAAGTACATAAATCCCTCTATATTAAAAAAATCTTATGTGGGCAGCATATGACTTTCCTTATATAATGCAATGAATGTACTAATTTTACAGTAAGAAATAATAGATTATTTTTATAGTAGATATTGATATTCTTTCCAAGATATTGAATTTTCGTCAATAAGTCGTCATTTTCATTGATTTGGCGTCATTTTTATCCATTTGGCGAGTTATTCGTTAATTTAGCAACATTTATAAAATTCGCCAAGTTGGCGACATTCCGCTAAATTCGTCGCCAAAATCTCGCCAAAAGCTGTGGACGGAGAAGTAAGTTATTCTTACAGCAGATAAATGACTATTGGCGTTCAAATACAAAAGTATTACTCAAAGTATCTTTTTTCATGAATGGAACTAGCTAGATCCACGAGAATGATGTCACCCAATTTATCGCATGGTATTACATATGAAAAGTGAACATGTTTCGCAATAGGAAATATTCATTTATTATTTTATATGGTTTTTTGATAATTTTTTTGAAAAATCTGCAGTGTCTCAAGAAAGGTTCATGTTAGCGTTCTAAAATTTATGTCAATCGTTTTCTAATGAAAAATTACATGAGAAACGTCTATTTGTATAACTTTATTAGATGTTTTGATTTTTTGACTACTTTTTCAAAATTTCACTCTAAAATTGAGGGGATTCTGAACATTCGATTGCGTATAAAAACAATAGGCTTCCAGTGTTTATGGATTGTGATTTTTGTACCAAATTTCGTTCGAATCGGTCCATTCGTTCATCAGTTATCGTCTCCACAGTCTCTCTCACAAACACGCACACACAGACATTACTTCAAAAATGTTCGATTGGTGATTAGGGATGCTTGAAACGTGCTCTCCCGTCGAAAACTCGAATTCGAATTTTCGACCCCGTCACAATACTTTCCGTATACATTATGTATATAATGAAAGAAAAAATACAGGTTCTTTTATCCCGAATCTTACCAAAATCTAATCAGCACCAGTGTCATACACAAGGAACTTACCAATTAGTTTTTCAGTTACACTGGATACAAAATCTGCACAGACAGACAGACACACACACACAGACGTCATGCTAAAAATAGTACGTTCGTGCTCTAGAGGTTCCAAAACATGTATATATGTCGAAAACTCGAGTTGCAATTTTCGGAACGCAATTTTATTTTTTTACTTTCCCTGCAATACATGGTAATGTATAGGGAAAGTATAGGAATCATGTCGAAAATCGCAACTCGAGTTTTCGTCGATCTACACGTTTCGAGACCTCTAGAATACGAAAAAACTATTTTTAGCGTGACGTCTGTGTGTGTGTCTGTATGTCTGTCTGTCTGTCTGTGTGTCTGTCTGTCTGTCTGTGCAGATTTTGTATCCACTCTAACTAAAAAACTAATTGACTGAATTTCATAAAATTTGGTAGACAAGTCATTGGTGGGCTAATCTGCTTCTGATTAGTTTTGCGTACGATTCGGGATAAAGGAATCCGCCTTTTTTTGCGAAATGGCCCGCAAGAGATTTTATCCTCTCTAGCAGAAAATCAAATGGACCAAATTTCACAAAATTTGGTAGATAAGTCACTTGTGGATCACCCTGCTGCTGATTAGATTTTGGTACGATTCAGATAAAAATGACATGCCTTTTTTTGCAAAATGGCCCGCAAAAATCGTCTAAATCTAAACTAAAGAACTACGTATGCTCAAATATATCCATTAAATGCTTTTTTAATACGTAATTTTTAGCGAAGGAAAGAGTAAGACTAACACCATTACATTAGGACTAGCCGTTCTCGAGATATTTTAGTTTTTCGTATTTTCTCTACGCCACCTTTGAAAATAAGTTCGGTTACCGAATGAGAACGAAAATTGAATTAAAAGTTAAATAAATTTAATTACAATAAAGATAACGTGGATATAAGTCTGCAGGGAAAGTCATGTGCTGCCCTCATCAGATTTTTACTTTCCCTGCAATACATGGTAATGTATAGGGAAAGTATCGGAATCAAGCCGAAAATCACAACTCGAGTTTTCGACGGATCTACACGTTTCGAGAACTCTAGAATACGAAAAAACTATTTTTAGCGTGACGTCTGTATGTGTGTGTGTCTGTGTGTCTGTCTGTCTGTGCAGATTTTGTATCCACTCTAACTAAAAAACTAATAGACCGAATTTCACAAAATTTGGTAGGTAAGTTACTTGTGAGCGAGTCTGGTGCTGATTAGTTTTGGGTACGATTTGGGAAAAAAAAAACCCGCCTTTTTTTGCGAAATGTCCCGCAAAAGCTTGTATCCATTCTAACTGTAAAATTAATGGACCGAATTTCACAAAATTCGGTAGATGAGTCACTTGTGGGTTACCCTGGTGCTGATTAGATTTTGGTATGATTCGGAAAAAAATGACCTGCCTTTTTTTGCAAAATGGCCTGCAAAAATCGTCCAAATCTAAACTAAAGAACTGGGTATACTCAAATATATCCATTAAATACTGATTTAATACGTAATTTATAACGACGAAAAGAATAAGACCAACCCCATTACACTAGGACTAGCCGTTCTCGAGATATTTTAGTTTTTCGTACTTTCCCTACACCACCTTTGAAAATAAGCCCGGTTACCGAATGAGAACGAAAATTGAATTAAAAGTGAAATAAATTTAATTAAAATATAGAGAACGTTAATATAAGTCTGCAGGGAAAGTCATGTGCTGCTCACATCAGATTTTTTAATAGAGAGAGATTATTTGTTCTTGCTGCATAGTTATAGTTATATTACATTATATTATCAAACATATTATGGTAGTAAAGTTAGAAATGCATCCTCAATTCAGTTACATCTCAATAAGTTTATCTGAAAGCAAATCGGAATAGCATCCTAGGCTTAATGACAAAATTAGTGACCGTAGAAAATAAAAATCTGATGTGGGCAGCACATGACTTTCCCTGCAGACTTATATCCACGTTCTCTTTATTTTAATTACATTTATTTCACTTTTATTCAATTTTCGTTCTCATTCGGTAACCGGGCTTATTTTCAAAGGTGGCGTAGGGAAAGTACGAAAAACTAAAATATCTCGAGAACGGCTAGTCCTAGTGTAATGGGGTTGGTCTTATTCTTTTCGTCGTTAAACATTACGTATTAAACGGGCATTTTATGGATATATCTGAGTATACCTAGTTCTTTAGTTTAGATTTTGAAGATTTTTGCGGGCCGTTTTGCAAAAAAAGGCAGGTTATTTTTTTCCGAATCGTACCAAAATCTAATCAGCACCAGAGTGACCTATACGTGACTTATCTACCGAATTTTGTGAAATTCGGTCCATTAGTTTTTCAGCTAGAGTGGATACAAGCTTTTGCGGGCCATTTCGCAAAAAAATGCGGGTTCTTTTATTCCGAATCGTACCCAAAACTAATCAGCACCAGCCCCGCCCACAAGTGACTTACCTACCAAATTTTGTGAAATTCGGTCCATTAGTTTTTTAGTTACAGTGGATACAAAATCTGCACAGACAGACAGACACACAGACAGACAGACAGACAGACACACAGACAGACAGACAGACAGACAGACACACAGACACACGCACAGACGTCACGCTAAAAATGGTTTTTTCGTATTCTAGAGGTCTCGAAACGTGTAGATCCGTCGAAAACTCGAGTTGTGATTTTCGGTATGATTCCAATACTTTCCCTATACATTACCATGTATTGCAGGGAAAGTAAAAATGTCAGAAATTTCATTTTTACTTCCCCAGATGGCGTTGCAAAGATATACTGAATGAGAATTGACAATAAATTCAGTAATTAAACATATGTTTTTGGCATTTAACTTCTTCATATAACGACATTTACTTTTTACTTTCCTTATATACATAATGTATATGGAAAGTATTGTGACCGGGTCGAAAATTCGAATTCGAGTTTTCGACGGAAGACCACGTTTCAAGCATCCCTGATCACAAATCAAACATTTTTGAAGTGATGTCTGTGTGTGTGTGTGTGTGTGTGTGTGTGTGTGTGTGTGTGTGTGTGTGTGTCAGTGAGTCTGTGGAGACGATAACTGACGAACGAAAGGACCGATTCGAACGAAATTTGGTACAACAATCACAATCTATAAACACTGGAAGCCTATTGTTTTTATACGTAATCGAATGTTCAGAACCCCCCTAAATTTTCGAGTGCGATTTTGAAAAAATCGTCAAAAATTCAAAACCGCTAATTAAGTTACGCAAATAGACATTTCTTATGTAATTTTTCATTAGAAAACGATTAACATAAATTTTGGAACGCTAACATGAACCGTTCTCGAGATATTGTGCATTTTTCAAAAAAATTATCAAAAAGTCATGTAAAATAAAAAAAATATATTTCCTATTGAGAAACATGTTCACTTTTCATATGTGATACCATGCGATAAATTTGGTGACATAATTCTCGTGGATCTAGCTCGTTCCATTCATGAGAAAAGATTCTTCGAGTAATACTTTTGTATTTGAACGCCAATAGTCATTTATATGCTATAAGAATATTTTATTTCTCTGTCAGTAAAACTTGCGAGATTTTGACAACGAATTTGGCGGAATGTCGCCAACTTGACGACTTTTTGAATTGTTGTTAAATTAACGGAAATCTCGCCAAATGGATTAAAATGACTCTAAATCAATGAAAATGACGATTAATTGTCGAAAATTCAATATCTTGGAAAGAATATACTATAAGTATCTACTATAAGAAAAACCTATTTTTACTTTCCCTGCAATACATGGTAATGTATAGGGAAAGTATTGGAATCATACCGAAAATCACAACTGGAGTTTTCGACGGATCTACACGTTTCGAGACCTCTAGAATACGAAAAAACCATTTTTAGCGTGACGTCTGTGTGTGTGTCTGTCTGTCTGTCTGTGTGTCTGTCTGTCTGTCTGTGTGTCTGTCTGTGCAGATTTTGTATCCACTCTAATTAAAAAACTAATGGACCGAATTTCACAAAATTTGGTGGATAAGTCGCTTGTAGGCTAACCTGGTGCTGATTAGATTTTGGTACGATTCGGAAAAAAATAACCTGCCTTTTTTTGCAAAATGGCCCGCAAAAATCGTCAAAATCTAAACTAAAGAACTAGGTATACTCAAATATATCCATTAAATGCTCGTTTAATACGTAATTTTTAGCGAAGAAAAGAATAAGACCAACCCCATTACAGTAGGACTAGCCGTTCTCGAGATATTTTAGTTTTTCGTATTTTCTCTACACCACCTTTGAAAACAAGTCCGGTTACCGAATGAGAACGGAAATTGAATTAAAAGTGAAATGAATTTAATTAAAATAAAGAGAACGTGGATATAAGTCTGCAGGGAAAGTCATGTGCTGCCCACATCAGATTTTTTTTACTGTAACAGTAGTAAATTCATTGCATTGTATAAGGAAAGTCATGTGTTGCCCACATCAGATTTTTTTCATAGGTTTATGATTTCTTATTTTTTCACCGGAAACACACAATTTTCCATTACCCAAAATGATAGCATGTTCCAGAAAATGTATCCGTTCAATAGTTGGCGCCATCAGATAATTCCAACTCAAGTAGAACACTCAACATATAGAACACACCATCAGTTCCGACTCAAACACTCAACATACAGAACACACCATCAATTCCGAATGAGAACGAAGATTCAAAATATCACTAAATTCTGGAAATCAAAAACTTTGATCATAATATTTAAAATTTAAAGCCAATGTTACAATAATTTATCAGTATTCGCCAAATGAATACACCAAAATTATATATTTAATGACAAGTTTTACCAATGAATATATATATATATATATATATATATATATATTGTATCAATATTCAGGATGTTATATTAAACACCCCGGACAAAATACACTCTAACAAAAAATCTGATGTGATCAGCACATGACTTTCCCTGCAGACTTATATTAACGTTCTCTTTATTTTAATTAAATTTATTTCACTTTTAATTCAATTTTCGTTCTCATTCGGTAACCGGGCTTATTTTCAAAGGTGACGTTGGGAAAGTACGAAAAACTAAAATATCTCGAGAACGGCTAGTCCTAGTGTAATGGGGTTGGTCTTATTATTTTCGTCGTTAAACATTACGTATTAAACGAGCATTTAATGAATATATTTGAGTATACCTAGTTCTTTAGTTTAGATTTTGACGATTTTTGCGGGTCATTTTGCAAAAAAAAGCAGGTTATTTTTTTCTGAATCGTACCAAAATTTAATCAGCACCAGGATAACTCCCAAGTGACTCATCTACCGAATTTGGTGAAATTCTGTCCAGTAGTTTTTTAGTTAGAGTGGATACAAGCTTTTGCGGGCCATTTCGCAGAAAAAGGTGGGTTCTTTTATTCCAAATCGCACACAAAACTAATCAGCACCAGACTCGCACACAAGTGACTTACCTACCAAATTTTGTGAAATTCGGTCCATTAGTTTTTATACATTACCTATACATTACCATGTATAGCAGGGAAAGTAAAAATCAACGCACCAAGAAGGAGTTGTCCGATTGTAATGAAATTTCGTATGCAAAGACATTTTGAGCGAACATACATTTAAATAAAAATTGGTCTCCAATGAGTAAATAGTGGGAGCTCCAGCGCATCGGAACTGTGCATTCAGCAGGTGTATATAAGGAGCGATTTTGAATCTGTAGTAAAAATTTCTGTTGCATTTCGACTGCGGATATCTTACGTCTTTGGTAGTAATTTCTGGCACACTTACAGCACAGCGGTACGTAGACAACATTCTACGACCGGTTGTGTTACCGTTCCTTTCGCGACACCCCGGACTTACTTTTCAACAAGATAGTGCCCGGTTGCACACGGCACATGTTGCTATGTATTGTCTTCAAATTTGCCCAACACTTCCTTGGCCAGCTAGGTCTCCTGATCTCTCTCCTATAGAGCACATTTGGGACGTTATGGGAAGGCGATTGCAACCAACCCGGAAGGTTGACACTTTAGCCCGACAGTTGGAGACAATTTGGCAAGATATTCCGCAGGACACCATTCGTGAACTTTATCAGTCTATGCCACGCCGGGTGACATCTTGCATACAAGCCAGAGGTGGACCAACGCCTCATTGACTTCGGTCAAACTCTAAATCATTTAATTGTTCTGACATTTTTATCGTTTCTTTTTCTATGTATGTTCTTCACATCCACCAATTTTTATCACAATCGGACAACTCCTTCTTGGTGCGGTCGATTTTTACTTTCCTTATATAATGTATACGGAAAGTATTGTGACGGGGTCGAAAATTCGAATTCGAGTTTTCGACGGGAGAGCACGTTTCAAGCATCACTGATCACGAATCAAACATTTTTGAGGTGATGTCTGTGTGTGTGTGTGTGAAAGTATGTGTGTGTGTGTGTGTGAAAGTATGTGTGTGTGTGTGTTGTTGTTGTTGTTGAGACCCAGACCGTCCGACCTACCAGAAAGGTGTAAGGTAACTGAATGGACGGCCGGGAAGTGCCACCCAATTTAGACCGGAACCCAGTGGGGGAGGCATCCACAGGGACCGTACCCTCCTTCCCCTACCACCAACCACTCGGAAGGACTTACGGACCCACATGTTTAACGTGATCGTACTCCGCATGAACACGGCGGCATTTTGTGGTAGCGTGCAAATCTAGCGCGCAAACCACGGGGATACCGCACCCGAGATGGCCAACAGCACGCGGTGTTCCGAGGTGGTCACCCACCAAGTACTAACCGCGCCCGATGCTGCTTGACTTCGGTGATCTAACGAGAACCGGTGTTTTCAGCACGGTACGGCCGTTGGCCCGTGTGTGTGTGTGTGTGTGTGTGTGAAAGTATGTGTGTGTATGAAAGTATGTGTGTGTGTGTGTGTGTGTGTGTGTGTGTCACTGAATCTGTGGAGACGATATCTCACGAACGAACGAAGCGATTCGAATGAAATTTGTTACAAAAATCACAATCCGTGATAAAATCACAATTTAAATCACAATCTGTGATAAAAAAAATCACAATCCGTGATAAAAAAAAATCACAATCCGTGATAAAAAAAAAATCACAATCCGTGATAAAAAAAAATCAAAATCCGTGATAAAAAAAAAATCACAATCCGTGATAAAAAAAAAATCACAATCCGTGATAAAAAAAAAATCACAATCCGTGATAAAAAAAATCACAATCCGTGATAAAAAAATCACAATCCGTGATAAAAAAAATCACAATCCGTGATAAAAAAAAATCACAATCCGTGATAAAAAAAAAATCACAATCCGTGATAAAAAAAATCACAATCCGTGATAAAAAAAATCACAATCCGTGATAAAAAAAATCACAATCCGTGATAAAAAAAATCACAATCCGTGATAAAAAAAATCACAATCCGTGATAAAAAAAATCACAATCTGTGAATACTCCGTGAGAGCCGCCATTACAGCAACCTATCCAGGGCAAGACTCGGCCACCCATGGCCAGCGGCTCGAGGACACCACCCCCCAGGAGGACGGCCAGGCTCCCAGACGGGACCCTCGCCAATTACAGATAACAACATGGTTCGCACCAAAAGCCGAACAAAGCAAAACCAACAAAACTCGACGCAGACCACCATGACTTGTCTGTCGAGACTCATCCTCTCCTAACCACTTTATTAGGAAACTAAACAAAATCACTGACTACCTTGTCAGGGAAAAAAATACAGAATATCACATTATACTGCAAACATAAATGACAAACATCATACATCCACCAATGAGCAAAAGTACAATAATAATACACATGAACAACATGATGAAAGTAGTGGCATACAAGAAGGACACATAAAATTAATTCAACAATAAAAGGTCCCCGGCCACACATTAAACTACCATAAGCCTTTGGGTTGGTTATGTGGTCTGGGCCTTCAACAATGAAAGGTCCAAATACAACAAGCTGAAACAAATGGGAACCAAGTAAGCAAGGGTTACCCATAGTTCACTTTAGAAGAAGCAAATTCCAATTCTTTGATGTAAACATTACTTTCATTTGCACCTACATTTATGATCCGTTTTATAAGCCGTTTCAAACTTCGTATTATGCCTAGTACAGTTCAAACACACTGTCTTCTCTGTACCGTCTCTCTCTCGCCTTGTGACCCTCTTCACCACAGTTTAAGCATAGCTCATTGTTTGAGGAGTACTTGCTAATGTGTCCATAAAATCGACATTTATAACACACATTCGCTTTCAAAAATTCCTTACAATTGACCCTGGTCCATCCTACATCCACTTTTCCTCGTTTGATAAACACACTAAAAGTCACCAAACCAAAGAGATTACCCAGTTATTACTTCTCTTTCCCTTAAAATGAGATCTAACAGTAAATTCCGTAATACTATTACTCATCCTTTCATTCTGAGAAAATATTTTCTCTTTAAGGTTATCCTCAGTAACGTTCTCTTCAACATTGTACAATATCATTTGAGGGTTTTCCTTCGTTGGCTTTCCAACTTTAAAACACTTTAACTCATCCTGGTCCATGAATTCTTTGATGAATCGATCAATATCCTCCTCGCGTCCAGTTTCCACAATTATTCCACCTTTCGCTATCTTCCTAACTCCCTTTACACTAATGTCCATTTTAAGGGGATTCACCAGGTTCTGTTCTTCAGCCTTCGTTTTATCTGAACTCTGGTCAGAAGCTGGATGGATGGTCAGCACATGAGTGGTACGCTTCTTGCTCTTGGATTTTTCACGTTTCTCTCTCTTTTCCACCGTTTGTGCATATGAAACAGGTCTTTCTGTTAGTTAGTTGTCCCGTCTGGACTGCAATCAATGTTTGTTGCTCAATTATAACCGTTAGCATTAGAGCCAGCTCGTCTCCAATTCTCATTTCAACAGGAACTGAAACTTTAATCTTCCCCACTTCATTCATAATATTATTATAACAGGCAACAAACCTTGTCATATAACCACTAATATTAGTCATTGGGTCTACCTTCAGAGCAGCCATTATGTCTGTTCGTCCCCCATTCCACCTCACCCTACTGATGGATAAAGCCAATAAATTGATCAGGAGCAATGGGTGCTTTCCTCTCTTGGCTTGGTTTTCAGTCGGTTTTCGACCCCTAATTTCTCAAAGGAGTCCCCCATTACGCCAAAGCGCCGACCTGGACCAGACTTTAATTCACTTTCTCCTCTTAGACAGCAAATTCACTTGATATATAATAATAACACTTACCTAAAACTCAACTTTAATCTAGGTAAGCATACAATAGCATATAATAAAGCTGTCAAAAATATCCGATATGTCTTTACTGGTCCCCGGGGGGGAACCTAACCTAAGGTAAAAAGAACAGGAGATTGTCGATCAGATTGTCAAGTTGCAGGTCAATCTGATATTAGAGGGAGAAGAATGCAGAGTGCACTTCGACTATAAGAGCTTGCAATTCCATCCCTGCAGCCTACTAATTGGGAGATCGTTGGTTGGCCAATACGAAGATACGCGGTTCAATACCCAGCTGAAACAGCAAGGTTTTTTACGAGGGAACGATTTTTTTTCATACCTTTATCTGCGTTTTCTATCAAGTTGGGCAGATAATTTTTTTTATGGTATTTTGTAAATGAAGTCATTTTTATGGGTAGTTTGTTTTCTATAATATCTCGAGAGGAGAATTTAACCACCATTTCAAAGTGCTTATATCTTATGCAATTATTTATATAGAAGAGGCAGACATCTTATCGTCCACAGATGGTAAAATGTTGCCTCAATTTCTGGTATGCAACGCTGGTTACACGACGCTGGTTACAAACCTAAGCTCTTACACTGTTATCCTCATTTGCACGTGAATGATTTATTCTGCAGGGTGTTTCACTCGCCCGCGGCCCCTGATGTTCTTTTAGAACATTAAAACTAAGGAATGCCATTCAATGAAATTTGACATGGCAGATTAAAATGGAGACACGCAGATTAAAATGGAGACACGCAGATCATTCTGATAATAATAATAATAAAAAAAATCTGAACCGTATCAGTTTCAGGTGAAAATCTTCAGTTTCTGCAACGTAATTAAATTCGAATTCATGCTCTACTGAAGCAACCGGAATCGGTTGACAAATTTTGACTCTCGTTGACACTCAACAGTACCGCAAAACAGATAGCTGTCCTGTCAGCAAGAATTATTCCTACATGCCTGTAATTTGTAAACGCATATGCTGGAAAACGTAGTCAACAGTACTTAGGGCTACCACCCTGGGATTGTCCCGAATTTCACTTTGGTATATAAAATGTGTGGTTACAGAAGGACACCAGTGGCGGCACCACTCTCTAGTCCTAAAGTGTAAAACAGACAGCTGATCTTCTCACAGAAGTCCTGCTTATGTACACTGTCGCAGGAAATGTGGACTTCTACAAGCACACGTTAACAAGTCGCAAAAAATCCAATTAGCTGTTTCTTATACACCAAGGTATATCCGTGTCAAATTTCACTGAATGACATCTATTAGTTTGAAAGTTATAAGAGAAAATCGGGGGCCGAGAGCCAGTGCAATATCATGTATTTGTGCACAAAATGAGCTTTTTTTATTGCAAAGCACTCAATTCAGGGGAGCCAACACCTCTTGCAGTTTGAAAATTTTGGCATTATGGCTTTCAAAACTATGAATCTGATACTGGATGAAAGGAATAAGTGGTTGATAAATTCCAAAACATAGTTTTTTTTTTAAATTACAAGGGTCACACAGAAAATAAACATGTATGTTACTTCATATATAATCTCACACGTGCTGCATTTTTCACGTTACAGTTTTATTTCCTACTATCTGTTCCATTCATCCTTGCGGATTCATTGATCCATTCTTAAACCATTCCCCCTTCTGACATACTTATTTATCATCTCTGCATATATAATTAGTGTCCATACCTTCGAATGCACCCAAAGTTTGAAGAGGCAAAGACATAAACAAGATAAGACAAGCACACTTTTTTTTTCTTTTTGCTCGAAAAACACTTCCCATCTCGCGACAAAAACGATCGAACGATAAATCCGCACTTAACTAACAATGGCAGGACAAGATAAAAGCAATAGTTCTGTTTACCTAATCGGAGGATAATCAGCTTAAACAAACACAAAAGGTCGAGATACCCAACGCTTTTCAGAAAGGGATTTCAGATTAAAATGGAGACACGCAGATCATTCTGATAATAATAATAATAAAAAAAATCTGAACCGTATCAGTTTCAGGTGAAAATCTTCAGTTTCTGCAACGTAATTAAATTCGAATTCATGCTCTACTGAAGCAACCGGAATCGGTTGACAAATTTTGACTCTCGTTGACACTCAACAGTACCGCAAAACAGATAGCTGTCCTGTCAGCAAGAATTATTCCTACATGCCTGTAATTTGTAAACGCATATGCTGGAAAACGTAGTCAACAGTACTTAGGGCTACCACCCTGGGATTGTCCCGAATTTCACAAAAATTATCCATGTCTCGAACAAGGTGTATTCGAGATACAAAATCTCCTGAGCTTTCTAAAATATACCCAATATGTCTATTGTCTAAAGTTATTATGGATATGCCAGATCTACATCAGTATAAATTCGTCGTAAAACCGTCATTTGTAACCGTTTACGAGTTTTCTTACTGGGCTGAAATAGTAGCTAACCGCCATTTCATTTGTAGTCGTTTAATTGTTTTCATATACAGATACAATTGAGTTTAGGTTTAAATTTAATTACAGTTTTTTAATACTAAAGGTTTTTTTCGGAGAAGTAAAAATAAAATAAGTGTAGCATGTCGCGTTACTACCAATCAAGAATTGGGCTTGGAAGGCAATTCCATGCATGCTAGTTTGACCGCAGTGCTATCACTGTTGGCCATCAGAACTGCAGAGATTTCAACAGTGCAAACGATTTGCTTGCAAGCAGCCTCAAACATATACATAAGTTCAACCTTTCAAACTTGGGCGGTATAACCTAGTGGTTAAGGTAAGGGGATTGAATCCGAGTACGATTCCTGACTCTGCACAAGCTATCACCGGTTTTACGCGGAGAACGAGCGAGTTTAATCTGTGGGTCCGACAGTCCTTCCGACAGGTTGGTGGCAGGGAAAAGAGGGCATGATTCCTGTTGATGTCAGGCCCATAGGGTTCCGATCTAAACCGGGTGGCACTTGTCCCGTCCGTCCAAACAGATACCTTAGACTTTCAGGTAGGTCGGACGGTCTGGCTCGAAATAAAAGAACCTGTATTTGTTTTTCAATGTACAGCCGCAATAAAAAAAGAAGAAAGAAAAGAAACACCTAACCGCAACTGCACAATTTATACCACAGAACTAAATAGCAGAGAGTACTCTGTAGGGATTAATGCCTTCTGCAAATACCAATATTTAAAATTTGCACAAGGCATCTTGCTATTTAGGAGCTAATTCCACAATATTCAAAGGCAACCCCTGTTGATCATCACATATTCGGATTCACCGTAAAATTTCAGAAAGATTAAAAAAACACATAATGAAGAGAAGCCCAAAATTGGACGAAAAAATCCTTAAACACCATTAAGGGTGGGTGCATCTACAAATTGAATTTTGCAGCGTAAAGGCGAATTTCATCCCGATTTGACAGGCTTGTTCCTCCAGTAAATAATTTTCTGTTGTTTTCACCTACGCTTTGAGGGATTTTTGTTTCAGTGTTACACATATATTGTCTTTGGTATTGAAATATCGATGAGTTAGGTGGGGTGTTCGAGGGCTTCAATCATGGATGGTTTTCAAAATAATCCGAGTTTTCTTATAATAACATTGTACTAAAAGGAAAACTTTGTGCCCAAAAATTTTATATTTCATTATTGACTTTATATTTGATTCAGTACGTTGTTATTATTCATTTGCATGCTTTTTTTTAAGCCAAAATAATAATAATAATAATAATTTGTAATGGCCATGTATTAATCATTGCATTATAAATGATGTTTATTATAAAAACGTAAATATTTTCTGTTTAAATCTTCTGTGTTTTATTTGTAATATCAATTTTAGATTTTTAGTACAATATTTATACAGAGAAATTTCAAAGAAATTATTAAAATTTAATTATTCTTATCAGACGGCGGTACTAGGATTTTTTCAACCGGAGCAAAGCCAAAGTTTGGGACCCCCTTTCCCACAGAATCGGCGCCTCGTGTCCTGAGCGTCTGGGGCACGTGCCTGGACATGCTTCCGGATTATGCAGGCTATTACTGAATATAGTTTTTAGTACTGTATGTAGTACATGATATAGCTTCCAAAACTCTTGGGGACGGAAGCATAAAACTCAAACACAAGAAACCGACGATTGGACACAATTTCCTAGATTACAGAAGTTTCGAAGTCCATATTGGTGCTTGCCAGCCGTTCTGAAGATATCGAGGTGCCGCATGGGAGGGGTGTCGAAAACCCAGAGCACTCGACTCACCCTGAGGCATGAGCAGCAGTTTGAATCCTGCTTGGCTGGGTATCTGTAGTGTGGTTCAGAATTCATTTTTACCTAGAAAACCCTGGCCTAATTAATCACATGATGTATCAAAAATGACCCTAGATATCGAATTTTGATTGCCCTTTAAAAAATTGATGTTTTTTTATAAAAACATTATAAAGTACAAAAAAAAAACCCAAAAAACTCTTCATATTTAATTCAGTTTCATTTACCTATTTACTATTTTGTATTTACGAGTAATTTTTTCGACACTTTGGGAATGGTCCCCAATAAGGATAATAGTAATCAACGTTTGAATAAAATTTGATAGCACACTCAGGATAAAGCTGAAATTTTGTATACCCATGTCTCAGACAAAGCTGTATCGAATGGTATCAAAATTAACAGCCGCTTCTATTCATAATGTTTATTTATGGATATTGATTTAATAATTAATAATAAATATTTCAAATATGTTTTAATATTAAAATGCATATGGATTTTGTTTGGGATTTTTTGCAGAAAAGTGGGCAAAAACAATTTTCTTGGAAAATTGATTTATCGTGGATATACAAGGTAAGATCAAAAAGTTCGGAGAGTGCGCTGATATCTTCAACCTTGGTTGGAGGAGAGGGGAACTATTTTACCGTGGCGTAGAGGCACATGTGACGTGAGATGTGAAAAGGAAGAAGCAGGTTTTTTCAGACAGTGCGTGTCAGTGAACTGTAGTCGTTCGCGTTCGTAGGAAATGGAAATGACGTTTGAAGAACAATGTGAGAATATGAAATTCTGCTAGCGTTCGGGGAAATCGCCGACAGAAACATTGTACCTGATGTAGCAGGGGTAATGTTTCTGTCGACCCAAGCGCTAGCAGAAATTGATATTCGCACGTTGTTTTTCAAACGCCATTTCCGTTTCCGACGAACGCGAATGACTACAGTTCACTGACGCGCATTATCTGAAAAAACCTTGCACTGCGGACCTGCTTCTTCCTTTTCACATCTCGCGTCACATGTGCTTCTACGTCACGGTAAAATAGTTCCTGTCTCCTTCAATTAGGGTTGGAGATATCAGTACAGTCTCAACTTTTTGATCCTACCTTGTATATCCCAAAAACTGAAACACCATTTAACATTAGGATCAGCAAATTTGAAATACTCGCAAATAGATAAAAATGCTTTAAAAATAGTAAACTTTTTAAAAATCCGATTGAAATTCTCTATAGAATCTGAATATGTAATGATCAGTAGGGATTGCCCATGAAGATTTTGGAGTTAGTGCCAAATAACTGTGACGACGGCTCCCTAATCAAATTTTAAATATTGATATTTGAAGACGTTATTCCCTACCAAACGATATCTTCCGTTTTATTCTGCGATGTAAATTGTGCAATTGCTACCGGGTATTTGGTTTTTGACGGCTGTATATATTTTGAAACATAAAAATTATTTTTTATAGAAAGTTGAAAATAAGCCATTTGTCGAACAAAACATTGACATGGCCCATTGCTCAGAAAATGTTACAACTAAAGAAAAACTTTTACTTCAGAAACAATTGCACAACAAATCAGAACAATTGAATTGCTCCCAATAGGGAACCGAAATTAGCTTTCACAAAATTTTCGAAATGTCAATACCATACTTCTTAAATATATTTTTGTAACAAGAAAGCATGAAAAAATTTAGGTTCATTTTATAGAAACTATATTCTGAAAATTACATGAAAAGATATTGAAAAGTCGTATCTTACACACATTGTTAAAAAATCCCATTTTGAGAAAACGACTTTAAAGTTGTTTTCTTAATAAATTTTTTCAAATATGACTTTGAAATATTTTGATTTATAGCTCCAGCAATTATAGATTTTTTTTTCATGCAGATTACTTTTAAATGCTCAGAAATGTTCATATATATTTCCTGTAAAAAATTGAATTTTTTGGAGATTTGAAGGTCTTATGACCCTTTAAATGCAGGGAAGCACTGGAATAACATAGTATTGCCTAGGCTCTTGTTTATTCTAAAATACGCATCTTCTAATAGGTAACTAAAATTAGGGATTTTCCCATTTATTTATCCATTAAACAATACAATATATCAGAAATTGTAACCTATTGATTAAACAATACAATAGGTTACAATTTCGGTCAAAGTATTTCTCCCGATTAGAGTTTAATCTAAAACGTTTAGTGATATTATCATCACCGCGGTAATTTAATTTCAGCATTTCCAAAGTTTTCTTACCTTTAATTTCAGGAATTAACTGTGAAAAATGGTCGAATTTGGCATGTGGTATATCGACACGTTCATATCAGTTTTTGATATGACTTCGAAGAACATTTAGACCCCATTAGAGTTCTATTTAGATCTTAAACCTCATTAAATTTTCGTTCGAAGTCTATATTTTCCGATTAGAATTTAATCTAAAACGTTTAGTGATATTATCATTACCACTGTAATTTAATTTCAGCATTTCCAAAGTTTTCTTACCTTTAATTTCAGGAATTGACTATGGAAAATGGTCGAATTCAACATGTAGTATATCTTCACGTGTCGTATCATATTTTGATATGACCTCTAAGAATATTCAGAACCCATTAGAATGATAAAATACTGCAAGTAATAATAAGAATTAATTTAGACTGAGATCGGCTGCTTGTGTCGCAAAATTCAGTCTGCTTTCGTTTTCTCAGAGCTACTTCTAGGGGGGGGGGGGATCAAAAATTGATTCAAACATTAAAAACCGTGAAATATGTCTAAAATAAAATTAAGAACTCAGCAAAGCAATGTAATTTCAATGCAAAACAAGTTTGCATTAGGGTAGTATAGTATTGGGGTAGTATTAACATTAGGATTAAAATTAATATTGAGGTTTTCTTATCTTTTTTCCCCGGGCTTTTTATTTAATATTCTGAAAAATTTATAAAAATTACAAAAAATGTATTTTTTCTTCTGTCAAGAGGCCATTTAAACTGATAAATTTGGCTTATTTGTGCTAATATATGTTATTTTAGTGTCTTAGCATCTACAACATAGCTCAAATTAATGCTATTTCTGAAATTTAAATTCTTAACAACATCTTACTAACAGCATAAACGATTGATTAAATGTATCAATCAGATTTAAAGGCAAAAAAGAGTCTTCTTTGTGAGGATAAATAAAACTGAGCAGCCATTAGAGTAAAGGCAGGGGCATTTCTATCAGTACAATCATTTTTTCGTATCCCCGGGAAGATAGACGTTGACAATTCAAAAACAATGATTACCTATATCTTCACAACGCTTATCTAATAAATTTAGTACTGTATCTTCCTGGCGCCTATATTATTGAGTCACGCAATCTTTGCTGTAGTGGTTGCTCTATCTCATATATCCTAACAATGTAGAATCTTTTTCGCTTTAAAACTGGATGATACATTTAATCAACTGTTTATGTTGATACTTAGATGTGTTTTAATTTCACATTTTTTCAGCTTGAACCACACATTTTTATATCACTCTGTCTAACTATATGAATCTCTGTCTGCTTAACTGTATTGATATCATTGATCATATAATTATCAATGTTTCCCATAGAAAATAATGCTATTAAATTCTTAAATTTGTAATAATTGGTGTTGTAATCTTGCACATTACAATTTTTTTAATAAATTTCAGTTTTTACATAATGTATCTATACATACAAAATTTCATGATGATGATATGTACATTCTTTTTCTTTCGTGTCCACACCTGACATACGCACGCAGTTGTGAAACTTTACAAAAGCGTTCGAAATTTAGTCGACAGATTTTATGAAATATTTACTAAATTTTTCACTTCGTGTTTCACAAGAGGTCGTTCAAGTTGAGAAATGTGGTAAATATAGGTCATTTTCTCAAGGAAATAAGGGGGAACAAACAAATTTGATAATAACTGATTTGATTCTGATTTGAACAAATTTGATTTTTTTAAATTTTATGTAGAACTAGGGGGCACTGCCCACTGCTTCGGGAGGTTTCAACTCCTATTCGTTGCGCTTACTTCATATCTATCCTTCCTAAAAACTGTACTTTCAAAAATTTATTTTCTATCCCTGCCTATTTGCCGCAGGAGGGAAAAATCAGGGATTTTTCTTAGCCCAGGGAATCCCAAAACTGAATTCCTTGATCATGAGCTCGTTTCGCGAGCTATTTCATGCCAAACTAGAGTTTAAATCGATAAACTGTTTATTTCATCGTGTTACCCTATTATTTCTCTATAAATGTACCAAATTTCATATTTTTGTATGCTATAGTTTTTACGGTACGAGAGAGAGAAATCGCTAGACGAGCCGATAAGAAAAAAGTTCACTTAAGAAGTGCATAAAAAGTAAAATATCTGAAAAACTACGTCGACATTAAAAAAGGGCCTGAGTCCTGCAAAAATTCACCCATGTAGGTACCTGCTTGCAAAAATTCGTGGTTTTGCTATTGCTAGTCTATCCAGGATGCGAACTCACAGCTCAAATATTTTGTCTTTGACATTAAATATTTCTAAAATTATAATATATATCAAAAACCGGTTTATTTCAGCGTATACCTCAAAGCTTTTTCTACAAGTGTAACAAATTTCATATTTTTATATGCAATTGTTTTTGAAGTGCGAAGCAAAGAATCTCGAGAAACAAGAAATTTGTCAAACAGCGGCGACGGCGGCTTCAGCAACTTTTTTTTTAATATAGAGAGATATCAATTTATAGCATCAGAAATTATCGTAAATGTAACTAATCCTTTTCCTTGCTAAATTCTTCGTATAGCTATAGTTACTTTCTTGAAACAAAGAATATATCTTAATTAATCTGCCTTTTCCAAATGATAATTTTAACATTACTTTACGACTGCAAATATATTCATTTTCAACTTCATCAGGGGCAACATAATAGAATGGGTTTTTAAACAAAATAAAGGATTTTTCATTTTATAAAAATCAATGGAGTGCTAATATAGTGCATTTTGTAATAAGGTAATATTTTCAAGTGGATTAACAGAAAAATAAGTCATTTTTAGCCAATGCATCCGTGGGCTAAATCTGGCCAGTGTCCATTATTTTCAAGACTTCTAAATTAATGGGCAAAGCGTCGTCGTCTTTCACTTTCGAAGATCGGTGATTTGAATCATGAATTTGAATCCTAATTTGGACCCTGGATTTCTAAACTTTCTGGCTTCACGATGCCCTTAGTATCACGTTTCTTTTTCAAGATCTCCTATTCCAAAAGAAATAACTAACAGCTCCATTTAATAGTTAGGACCAAATAACCAAATAAATATAAAATACCAAACAAATAAATGACCCTTTGAAAATATAATATGAATAAATAGAATAAATATTCTTATTTCATCTAGAAATATCTTGAATAAGCATAATTTGCATTAGACTTATCGCAGATAACAGCTTCATTGGTCTAGTTATTTTGTGCTTGTTAGCATTATAGCCGATATCTTAAATAGCAGCAAGAAACTTGCTCCACAAGTTTTTGTAAACCTATATGGGAACCTGATAAATTAATTCCTGCCACGTATCCGACTTCAATCATCATTTGAAGCCGGTTATAGAGTAAGTAAAACATTCTAGATTGTCATAGAACGATATGTAGAGCGATGTATTGTTGAAATTGAAACTGTGAACTTTCTGAAGCTAATTGTTTGCAAGTGTCTAACAATAGGCGAGGGCTACTGAATTTCTTTAATGCATTTAAAATATCTGCAACGCCCTTGTGAGCTTGGTACCCCAATACGCGACAGCATATTGTTTGAAAATAACTGCTGTAGGCTATATGCAGCAACCATTGAAGTTTGCAAAATTCTAAATTTGGATTTTTCTAATGACCCTACTCTTTACAGCAGTGCTGTTCTAAATTCACGAGTATTAATTACTAGCCACAAGATGCTAGCATGTATATAAAATAACGTAGAGAAGAAGGACGTCGTTCAGATCGTTAGATTCAATTTGATCTGAATTCTACAGAGAAGAATCTATGACTTCATTTCCACTTAAAGAGATAATAATTTCGCTCCAGTAGATAATAAGATAGAACGTCATGGTTCCAGTTCAAAGATCTGTGGCCGAATCTCGGTTGGGATTTAACTTCTTTACCCATATATTTTTTCTAAGCTTGACTAAATGTTGAATGATGTATAAGGCTCTAGATGGTTCTAAACAGGAATACTTTTATTTATAACCACGCTGCATATAATTAATTTATACGAACTTGGATAACAGTAGACGATGCACAAAGAGTTCATTTATATCTGCACAAATTAATGAAGACATAGTATGCCAAAAGCGTAAAATAAAAAATAATTGCTAAACTTCAATTGCAAAAGCAAATATTAGTAATATTCAAATAATTCTTATGAAAAAATTCCTATATGGTACATCAGATTATAAGTTATATAATTTGGCTAGATAAGTACATGACATTTGCTGTGCAAGGTGATTGTGATGAGGCGTCATTTGGGCCTGAAATCAATTGTTATAAGGCACTGACTTTCAAAACGTAATCTTCTTGACGCTTTAGTTGATAATTTTTAATCTCGTGAGGAGGGACAGCATGAAGCACGTGTTTTCTCCTTCTCTGGCACCCATCTATTAAATAATTTATACTACTCAAATTCAGAAAGCTTACCAATAGAGAGGATTTGTCAGTAACTTAGTTTGATACTCCGAGTGCAGCGATCATCGTCGGTGGATTAGATTGTTAGTTCTCTGTTGTTAGTCCTCAATTGTTAGTCCCTTTTAGTACCAAATTTCCGACAGTTGCACTGTTATGAAAAAACAATGTTCGCAATTTTGAGAACTTTTTGTAACTATAAACTTAACCATTTAAACAGCGTAAAGTTTGAGATCAATCATTTATATATTAAAGCTGGGTGTGTGATATAACCGATTTGTCTTTCAGATTGTTCCTTTTTCTTCCGACACTGGTTCATATGAGTAATATTTTGCTGTGCACTGTCTACGAATTAGTCTATTTTTAGTATCAGTTTCAGAAGGTTTTTTTTATTATTTTATTTATTTATTTATTTTTTTATTTTATTTTTATTTTATTTTTTTTTTCAGGTGAAAGGAAACTGAAATGGTTTCCTTTCCCCTGCTTAGTGTTGCTTTCACCTGTTAAGTGTTGTTTTAAGCTGCTTAGTTTCGCTTTCAGTTGCTTAGCGCTGCTTTCATCTACTTAGTGTTATTTCCAGCTGCTTCTCAACGTTACCACCTGTTAACGAAGTGCTGGTTTAAGCTCCCATTCTGGCATATCCTGAACCTACAGAGAGTTTTATACTTGATATCGATGGTAGTAGAGAAGGAATGGAGACAATTCTCTACCAGAAAATAGGAGGGCAGGAACATATATCATCGCATACTTTAGCAAGTGTTTGTCAAAGTCCTAATGAAATTATTCCGTGACAATAAAATAACTGCTAGCAATTGTTAAATCCGTAGATAATTTCCATTTTTACCTCTACGAAATGAAATTTATATTGTAGGCTGATCAAGCTACTCTGAGCTGGCTCCTCAGTTTTATGACTTCATGAATACGACATGGAGATTTAACACAGAAAGCGACCGTCTTAATCCAACGCTGATGCACTCTGGAGCAGGCCTTATTTCCTCAACTGTGCACATTGCTCTCGTGCAGAAATAAAGTATGTACGTGCACCAGATTTCAATGAGCATTCGGCAAGTTATCACCAACAATAGTTCAAATCCTTGGAGTAATGGAGAACTTTAGCGAGCCCAAAGAGAAGACAGATGCATCGAGCCAATCCTGATTCACAAAGAACGTGGCAATGAGAGGCCGACTTGGCAGGAAATTTACTGTTTCTCAGCTGAAACAAAATGATACTCAGCAGTGTGGGATTCTCTGCACTGGAAGAAAGGAGTAGTATATCTTAAATAGGAGAGTGACGATGGGAAGAGCATCAGATGGCAGTTGCTGCTCCCTCGTTCCAGCGTGTCTAGCGTGCTAAAAGAGATATATGGTAGTCCCACTGGAGGACATTTTGGTATTAGCAAGACACTGAACGAAGTCCGTGAACGCTTCTTCTGGTGCGATGCGAGATCGTTGAGCATGATGTTGAGCACTGATGCAAAAAATGCACGGAATGAGGCGCTCAAAAGAGACCGAGGAAAAAAGAAACACTTCAGTGTTACAGTGTCGGAACTTATTTCGAAAGAATTGCACTGGATATTTTGGAGCCACTACTATGGACTTTATACAATAACGAATATACAGGGTGTCCCAAAAACATTGACTTCGCCTTTTATTCCTTAAATATTGATCTTAGACATATATAATAAATTACAAAGTTCCGTAAAAAAAGGCACAGAATTTTATGAAATCGATTAAAATTTTCAAGGGAATTACATTTTAAGAAATACAAAATTTAAATTTTTATATGACCCCCGTACAAAAACATTTCTAATGAGTAAAATGTGCCCCATACACTAATAAGGTGATGTACAAAATTACGGCATTTTATCATAAAAAGTCCCAGACATATAAAAAGACAAAAATGCTGACTTAAACCACTTTTCGATGCATCGACGAGGGTTTTCAGAGGAGAAAAATCGTGTCGGCAAATCGTGTTTCAGAGCTCATACACAAATTACGAAAGAAAACAATGATTACATAAATAAATAATAATTTTGTTATTTATTGGTACACAAGTATCTACACTGTGTAGAAATAATAACTTTACACAAAGATTACATAGCTTGTTCAAAATGTTTTCTATCCATGCCAAAAATTCATTAAAGATAAGAGGCAGATATTATTTGCCTATGATGCATTTCTGCGTTGCGTCATTTGCACTCTTGCTGTAAACATTTACATTTTAATTTTGTGATTAATCCCTCACCAACTTTGTTTAAACATATCTCTGGAACTTTTTATGCTAAATTGCTGAAATTTTGTACATCATTTTATTAGTGTATGGGCATATTTTACTCATTGGAAATGTTTTTGTACGGGGCCGTATAAAAATTTAACCTTTGTATTTCTTCAAATTTAATCTCCTGAAAATTTTTATCGATTTCATAAAATTCTGTACCTGTTTTACGCAACTTTGTAATTTATTATATATGTCTATGATCAATATTTAAGTAATAAAAGCAGAGGTCAATGTTTTTGGGACACCCTGTTCTTAGTAGCATCGATTCCTTGGTGACCTAAACTATTATCACAGCGTTTCCATTTTGACACCATCAGAAAGTTTGAAACATTCTCTTTCGACAACAGAGTGCATAAAATAAATAGACAAATTTTATTAATTTTTTTAAAAGTATACACTTTTTATGCTTTTTAAACCTCTCCGGTTTTTATATTACGATATAAAGACATTGGAGCGTCATTTAACATTCATGTTTTCAGCAGCTCCTAAATATATAACAGCCAACTCCAGAAAAAAATTTCATAAACCCATCCGTTGATTAATTATAATTTTCGAAGCATATTTTTTAATGAACTAGCAGGCAGCGAAACCCACTGGAACTACTCACCTACGAGAGAATGAACTTTTTCCATGTGCCCTTGGTATGGGATGGAGAGTGATTTCTAGAGGCATAGATCTAGACGATTGTAGGAAGTGACGTCATATACTTAGGGATTTGTTTAGATTGCAAGCTGTAACTAGAATAGAAAATATTAATGCGTCTATCACATAGTCAAACGCGCATTACGTACCCTAATAGTGGTCTAAGGTGTGATCAGGTGCTTATTTAGGGCAAGCATGTGCTCGCGTGTGTTTTGTAATTTAATTGTGTGGTCACGTAGCAAGCGATTAAGCGTATCGAACAATTTAATAAATTTAATTAATCCCTACTTTAAATGCCGGGTAACGCCGGGTGCAGTTTCTAGTAAAAAATAAATTCTGAAAATCGTGCCAATTAGCCCCGATCTCTCCTACCTATAACTAGCAATGCTTCCATTTTCCAGAAATTAAAAGCATAGAAGCCGCTTTGCACAGGAAAACAGTTCGAATTGGACTTCACATAGAAAGTTTGAATGTAGAGCTTTGCAGAAGAAAAATAATACTTTGTTACATTAGTAATCATTTATGGTTTCAAAACGATATAAAGCCATTAGTTTCTAAATATGTTCCATTTATGCGGTTGCATTGCAATTCTAGGTATAGAATAAAATTATACTTTCAAAGGACTTTCGGTATATCAACATTGCAAAAATCAATATACAATCTTAGTAATAAAATGCATTAGTTTCACTTCGAATGCCCGCGTTTAACACACATTTTTATTTTGCTTTTTTACTTCGTCAATCAGTGGTATTATCAAACAAATATTTCTGTTATATTAGTAATTTGACACAGATAATATACATCCAGATATAAAAGCAGGGTTCAAAATCAGAGGAAACTGATTGCTTGTCTTTTGGTTTATCACATCAACCAGCATGAAAAATGCTTTATTACATTATAAGACATATATGGCACTGTCTGGGCGCAATTAACCATAAAAGGGTGACCCGCATCATTCTCCTTTCTCAACAACTCAACATCCTATTGGTCAGTTAATTTGGAGGCTTGTAGAATAAATATCGAGCATTGATTAAAACTGTCAGTGCAGTATATACTCGTTTTGGTAAATCAGGCGGTTCATAAAATTAAAATATCGATTCAACTAATAGGTAGCAATTTATAATACTGACTCTGCAAATCTTTTAGAATTTTTCGAAATTTTTCGACTTGAACAAACCTAAACAATACTTTATTTTGCCCTTGTATTATATAGAGGATTTTAAGCTTAAATTGCGGTTAATTATGCAACGTTCCAAGCTATATATTTAAAGAGAAGGGCATTATTTTTTATATTTCAAAAATACAGCGTTTGTGAATCATAATTCTAATACGACGTAATCTATAGTCTTTAAATAACCCTTATACAAAATTTGATCACAATAGCATGTAAAGGTTGTTTTTGCTTTCGTTTCTACCATTGATAAAAAATCCAATCTATAACTTGTTTCATATGCTCTATTTTCGAAATATTAGATTTCCTATCGGTCTATACCTCCATATTCTGTGCATGGAGAACCTCCATATTTGATTTGAAATTATTGCAACACATTTCTCGGATCCGCCAATCAGGCGCTGCGAAGCCCAACCCATCCACTTTACTTCCTTCTGTTCGTTGTTGCAACACCCTCTCTGACACAAGTTATCTAACTCCTTACCAAATACAACAATTTGCTATAGGCACACGAGGCTCAGGTACTTGAATGACGTTCTTATCTATCCACCTTTCGAGGTTGCTCATAGATAAATCCAATCTGGTGACTGTCATAGTGATTTCCAACGGAACCTCGAAACAGTGAACACTCTCTTAGAGCTACTAGTAAAGCTGAATATCAAGATGGCTAAGTTAGTATTTCTTGCCGTGTCATTTTTAGCCCTTATTGCGATCAAAGCAAGTGCTCCTATATCGTGCCCTAGTGCACAAGACTTGGATCCTTGCACTTGCAAACGTTATGCTTATGGCCTGCATATTATATGTGCCAACTTCAACGAGAATTCTGATTTGATTAAAGCATTCAAAGTACTTCGCGACTATCAAGTTCAAAACGTCCTTTTGCATGGACTGTATCTGACCGAAGTCCTGCCAGACGATTTGTTTGATGGCCTGGAGATCAGCGAACTCAGAGTTGAAAAGTCAAAGTTGAAATTTTCCGAGCCTGCTTTCACAGGCCTTGACGAGTCCCTGTCCATCCTGAATGTCGCGCAGCAGTCGAGGATCAAGAGTTCTGAAGGCTTCTCCCTCGCCCGACTGACGAAGCTGACTGAACTGAATATCAAATCGAATCATTTGATTAAGATTAATAATCAGTGGTTGAATGAGAAGATACCGAATGTCCGCACCCTTGTTCTGGAAGACAATGAGATTGACGAAATTGAGAGCGACGCTTTTGCAAAACTGCCTGAACTCAAGAGCATTTCTTTGGCAGGAAACCGAATCCAAAAGGTGACGCGATCCATGTTTCCAAGGCCAGCCAATGCTCTGACAAAAATCGATTTATGGTAAAAAATATTTCATCATTTTTCATATTTATTAAATAGTTTTACATTTATGAAAATAATTTTACAAATGTATTTTACATCGAAACTATTGGTATAAACTACATAGCAAGAAATTAAGAACATTATATTTGTAATACATTTAAATTATACAAACCTTTATTTTTTAGATTAATGGCTTAACGACTAGTAATGCATGGGTTTTTCTTTCCCCAATAGCATTAATTTCAAATATATGTAATTTTGTATATATTATGTAATAATAAGTAGTATTAAGTTACGTGGGTTGCTGAAACACAGATAAGTTTTTAAATAATCTGAATCTGATTAAATAACGAATTGCGATGCGATATACGTATTGACATTCTTAGTATTGAGCACCGAGACCATTAAAGTCATATTACTTAGTTGCAGTAAGTCAGAAACATTGATTCTTTATTATTGACATTTGTCGTAGCATATTTTTTTTTACAATTCAGTATTTGTTTATATATTTTCTGTGTAATTAAATGAAGGCAGGGAAACTATTACTATAACACTTTTTTTCGGTTGCGAAATACTTAGTTTAGCTAAAATTCATTTTAATAAACTAAATCGTTTTAATAAAAGTAAAAATTTTGTTGTGATAAATTAAAATTAAATAATTTGAATTTTGAGTTTTTATTTGTTTGTTAAAATGCAGTTAAATATACTCGCAACTTTGTAATTAAAGACATTATGAGGCCCAGAATCGATTTGAAACAAAAAATAGTACTATATTTTATCTCAAAACATGATTATAAAGAAACCGTTCAACTCACTACAACTATCCAAGTTGATTTTTTGTGATAGATGCACGAACATGTTCGAAAAGTAAAGGATAGGGGCAACCTCGAGATTTTAAACGCAAAATAAGTGAGCATTCGACCTCTGAGTCAAACTATGTACATTTAAAAAAAATTGTTTCTATATTCACATTTACTTTGTATACGCAATATAGCACCCAATTAGATCAAAAGTCAACAGTTGAGATTGTTAAAGCTCACTGATTTTGACACTCATTTCTCATTTTACAGCTAAACTGTATATTTTTTAGATTTCTTTCCGCGTTTATATCTTCATAATATATGAAACTTGTCACTCAAATTTGGTCCAAATCGCCTCTGTAGTTTTCAAGAATACGAAGGTCCAACCATTTGACACCCATCTACAGACTCACAAAAGTCATGTTTGGTATCTAGAGCCCACCGTTGTATTCATGGTGAAAACTCGAGCCATAATTAAATCACGATTAACATATTTTCTTAGGCTACATCAGTTAAAGGTAAAAAATGTATTTAATCTACTTGTAAAAGCATATATATCAAGAAAAGTGGTACAAGTCACAGACCCTATCACCATACATTCCTCTAGCTCAGCGGTAGGAAAGTTCATGATTGCACATCTAGGAGTAAAATTTTCGACTAAATAAAAATACTGTTCTTTTCAGTCATTGGAAGGAAAGCAAAAAAGAAAAGTAAAATACTTTTTTAGTTATGTAAATATGCTATTTAAATAACACTGATCAATTGATAACAACTCCTGAAAATCAACATCTTGACTATTTTTTTTTTGTTTTCTTGTATTTTCTAAAATAACAGCCATTTCGTTTCCAGCGATAACGAAATAACGAGCCTTCCCTACGACTTTTTCTTTGAAATGCCGAGTCTGACTGAAGTCCTACTATCTGGAAATGATTTCCAGACGCTTCCAGAGAGCATATGGATATCAGTATGGGAGCAATTGGAAAAAGTAGTTCTTCTCAGTAAGTGGTATCCATTTTTATCTTTTTTCAATTACTTTTAATACAGTGCAGTGATGTATGGATTTGTTACGATAACGAAGATCATGTTTCGGACGCACACACCGAAACAAGGATCCTTCTCGGAATTGTGTATTTCAAATATTCTATGTAAAAACTTGTTACACGGAGAAATTTGAATGAGTCATGTGGAAAAGCGAGCCAATTAATTGATATGGTTTTTTGCGCATTCATCGTATCTGAAGTCACGGAAAATACGCATAAATAAAGCCATATCACAATATTGGCATTGAATTAGCATCAAATTGAAAATTGGAGTTTTTCTTCGAAGTAATTGGTCAAGAACAAAATGACATATTTAAACTCACGTGTAAAATTTATATCAAATTGCCATTTTGTATATCGAGTGAAATATATAAAATTTGACGAATATTTTGGCTGTAAATAGAAAACTTCTATACACAAAAAGGCATTTTCTTGTGAATGGAATGAGCTAGATCTATAAGAATGATATTAATGGATTCGTCGCAGAATATTACATGTGGAAAGTCAACTTTTTTAGGATATCCATCGCAGAATCAATTTTAAATTCATTTAAAAAAGTGTAATATCTCAAAAAAGATTTATGCTAGAGTTCTAAAATCAGTTGTACTTATTTTCTACTGATACATTACGTTTTAAATGATTATTTATTTAACATGAGTAATTATTCTTATTAGATTTGTGATTTTTAAAGAGTCATTTAAACATTTTGAAGCCTTTTGAACGTTAAGTTCCCTTTACTCACAGATTACTCACAGATCCAGTTCCATTACTCACAGATTTTTATAACCGTAACAAATTTCATTTAAAGCATTCCATTCGTTTGTGAGATATCAAGAATTATCATCTTAAGAATCGTCAAACATTAATCTGACTAACCTGAATTTTTTTATTCATACACGATTCCATCTTTTACAGATGTTATATGTAAAATTTCAACAGTATATCAGGGTCACGTGTTTTCTACTTTCCCAATAATACCAATGCATAAAAATGTTAGATAATGATCAATTTGGAATTTTAATTTATGTCCGATGCACAACGAAATTTTAGACATTTTAGAACATGAATAAACTCAATATATTTATGGTGACGGTTATGTGATTTTGTGTGTCCGGGCAATGTACAAAATTCCCCGGACAAATTTAATAAATTGTGTATTCATGTCGTACGTTATTCTGGTGCTAACTATATTTTGGTATAACTGAAAAAATAAAAAAAAAAACTCTTTTTATCAAAATGACTTATAAAACTGAACTAAAGGTGATGTAAGAAACGAAATATGAGTAGATGTTTTAATTAAATTCTTATTTTACACTACTTATTTATGCGAAACAAATAAAAACTACCCCCATTACAATAGAATAAACCTTTCTGAAGAAAATTAATTCGGGGTGGAATTATGGCGACTTGGCTGTATTTTACATTACCCAAAGTAGCCAAATGAAATGGAAAATATAAAAGATGCCAAAGGAGGAAGGGGTGATCCTATAAACCTCCTTCAAATTATACGAAGCTTTTATTATTCGTAGTCAATAAAAAACAATAGACCCCGTCGCATTAGAAAGGATATAAATGTGGTTACGTGGAGAGTTAGGATCATTCGGCAGGTTATGTAGACCTAAAAGTAAAGCTTCGGTTTTTCGGAAACTTCGCTCAAGCCATTTTCTGATTTCATAACTATTTTAGGTGAAAGTTTGTTTTCTGTATTTGCCGGGGACTTTTCGTCACGAAGTAGCGTTTTTGTGAGATTAAATTTATACCCTGAACGTTACAATAGCATTGTGTTTTTGTGAGATTAAATTAAAAGTCTGAAAGTTAAATAGCTTGGTGTTTTTGTGAGATTAAGTTTATACTCTGAAAGTTGCAGTTTAACAGACGTTCTGGTCTCACAAAAATAATAACGAAAGTAAAATGAAAATACATATGTACCAATGTACCCTCTTACCTATTAAAAAATCTGATGTGGGCAACACATGACTTTCCTTATATAATGTAATGAATTTACAACTTTTACAGTAAAAAAATTGGTTTTTCTTATAGCAGATACTAATATTCTTTCCAAGATATTGAATTTTCGACAATTAGTCGTCATTTTCATTGATTTATCCTCATTTTTATCCATTTGGCGAGATTTTCGTTAATTTGGCAACATTTAAAAAAGTCGCCAAGTTGGCGACATTCCGCCAAATTCGTCGCGAAAATCTCGCCAAGCGTTATGGACGAAGAAATAAGTTGTTCTTACAACAGATAAATGACTATTGGGGTTCAAATACAAAAGTATTACTCAAAGTATCTTTTTTCATGAATGGAACGAGCTAGATCCACGAGAATGATGTAACCCAATTTATCGCATGGTATTACATATGAAAAGTGAACATGTTTCTCAATAGGATATATATATTTTTTTCATTTTATATGACTTTTTAATAATTTTTTTGAAAAATGTGCAATATCTCGATAACGGTTCATGTTAGAGCTCTAAAATTTATGTCAATCGTTTTCTAATGAAAAATTACATAAGAAATGTCTATTTGTGTAACTTTATTAGTGGTTTTGATTTTTTGACGATTTTTTCAGAATTTTATTCGAAAATTTAGGGTGGTTCTGGACATTCGATTACTTATAAAAACAATAGGCTTCCAGTGTTTATGGATTGTGATTTTTGTACCAAATTTGGTTCGAATCGGTCCATTCGTTCGTCAGTTATCGTCTCCACAGACTCACTGACACACACACACCACACACACACACACACACACACACACACACACACACACACACACACACACACACACACACACACACAGACATCACTTCAAAAATGTTTGATTCGTGATCAGGGATGCTTGAAACGTGCTCTCCCGTCGAAAACTCGATTTCGAATTTTCGACCCCGTCACAATACTTTCCTTATACATTATGTATATAAGGAAAGTAATAAAAAAATGTAAGTGGTAATTGACTCATTTGAGTAACGATCTATGTCCATGACCGAAATTTAAGATACTTAATCAACCTAGCACGTTAGTACCAGAGATTTTTTCAAGCCAAATATTGAAATTTTGAACCCGTCCCCGGCTAACCCTTAAGAACCTTGAGTGTCCACCCGGTCCAGCCCGAAACGATGTTTATCTGAATATACCAAAACCATGAATTTGTACAATTTTTGTCCTTATAATTACACTAAAATTTGTTTGCTTCCAACATTTATCTTTACATAATTGAAATCAACTGAACAATTTTAGGTTTTGTATTAATTTTTTTTTCTGAATTCTTCAAACGTGGAATATGTTAAGCGCAGCTCGACGAAGTTTTTCAAAGCGACACTCATGTCTGACTTGCACCGAAACTGTCTAAGAGAAATCCGGCCAGGCTAGGCCGGGGGATTATGGGACAGGCCCGTGTCAATACACTTCTCTAATAGAAAGTGTTCTTCGTTTGAAAATACATAAGCAATGATTCGTTATTAAAAAATGTTTGCTATTGTGCTATTATACAACTTTAGCTAATCATGCTAAGTAATTTTACTGTTATACAATAAGGACGTGACATGTTGATGGCTTAAGGAAGAGATTTGAAAAATTCAAATGGAATTTGGAGAATTTTTTTTCTCTCCAATTCCATTAACTAGTATATATGACATCCTAAACTTTTTTAAGAGCATTATTTATTGTTTTACAGTTATAATGAAGTGATTTTAAGCAGAAAAAAATTGAAAAGGTACATGATATATATATATATATATATATATATATATATATATAATGGATAGATAGACATGGCGTGTGGCGCGTTTTACTTTCATTCCAATGTTGCTTTTGTGCTATTCAACCTATTCCATGTCTTTTGCAAACCGTTTCTTAGTTGGTTCCACATTATCCGCGTTTCTTCGTGCAGCGTGCGTTTTTTGTTCTGATGCTTCCTGGAAATATGGCCACAGGCATATACCGGCTCCGGGAGCGTTTCCATTGAAGTAAAATGTCGACTTGTAATCGAGAACTAGGGTTCACAATCCCCCTAGGCCTATTCGTATATCCCTGTTGGCTTCTTTCCACGTATTGTACTTTTTGAAACTTATATATATATATATATATATATGAGAGTGTCATCACTTAAAAAAATTCTTGTAGTTTCCAGAAATCGAATGGACTTTTATCAGTTTTCGATAAACCGTATCACAATGGACTTTATTCCATTTAATCTTTCCAATTTGCTGATTTATTATATGTGATAACTAGAGATATTTTTCCTCAATGTCACACGTATGCAGTAGCTTAACGTCACTGTTATCTCAACGGGCATATGTCGTTTTCTTCATTCAATTGTAATTCTAGATGAGTAATTTTTCTGCTTTTCTAAATGTGACATTTAAAAATATATTGCCTTATAAATGAAAAATAATTTATCTTCACATTCCATTATATAGAAAAAGGAATGATTTCCAGAAAAATTTCACATTCGAGATTTTCTCAATGCAGGTTCAAATGTCTGCTGTTCAAATGTCTGTTTAAAGAACATTTCTTGAATAATAAGTAGAAATAATTGATAATACTTTACTTCAATCTATTATCCTCCAGAATTTGGTGATGAATCCATATCAGTTATTATTTAAACTCAATCTAAAGGAAGTGGAAACTTTTAGTAAGTCCACATCATTAGTCATCTTAAATCCACACCTTTATTTATATGTAATCCTGAGAAATTGATGTCTCAAGGAAATTTTTTAATGTAAGTGAAAAAAAGAACCGAAAGTAGAAATAATATTTGATGAACCCTTCCTTCTCCATTTAGAATATGTTTCTTAATCTATACCAATTATCATCTGAGCTCTATCTATGCCCAAACTTGAGAAATAGATGCTTTAAGTAAAATGAAACTTTTTGAAGTAGTAATGGAAAAAAAACTGGAAATGGAAAGTGAACCCACTTATCTTTGTGACCCTCCCTTATATTTAATTATGAATACACACACACACATATATATATATATATATATATACATATATATACATACAGGGTGTCCCAAAAACATTTACCTCGACTTTTATTCCTTAATTATTGATGTTGGACGTATATAATAAATTACAAAGTTGCGTAAAAAAAAGGTACAGAATTTTATGAAATCGATTACAAGCTTCAAGGCAATTACGTTTTAAGAAATACAAATTTAAATTTTTATACGGCCCCCGTACAAAACATTTTTAATGAGTAAAATGTGCCTCATACACTAATAAGGTGATGTACAAAATTTCAGCATTTTATCATAAAAAGTCCAAGAGTTTTTATGATAAAATGTTTAAACAAAGTTGGTGAGGGATTAATCACAAATTAAAATGTAAATGTTTACAACAAAAGTGCAAATGACGCAACGTAGAAATGCATCATAGGCAAATAGTATCTGCCTCTTATCTTTAATGGATCTTTGGCATGGATGGGAAACATTTTGAGCAAGCTTTGTAATCTTTTTGTAAAGTTATTATTACTACACAGTGTAGAGACTTTTGTACCAGTAAATAGCAAAATTATGATTTATTTATGTAATCATTGTTTTCTTTCGTAATTTGTGTATGACCCCTGAAACGCGATCTGCCGATATGATTTTCCCCCTCTGAGAACCCATGTCGATGTATCGAAAAGTGATTTAAGTCAGAATTTTTTTCTTTTCATATCTCTGGGACTTTTTATGATAAAATGCTGAAATTTTGTACATCACCTTATTAGTGTATGGGGCACATTTTACTCATTGGACATGTTTTTGTATGGGGACCGTATAAAAATTTAAATTTGTATTTCTTAAAACTTAATTTCCTTGAAAATTGTAATCGATTTCATAAAATTCTGTACCTTTTTTTACGCAACATTGTAATTTATTATATATGTCCAAGATCAATATGTAAAGAATAAAAGCCGAGGTTAAGGTTTTTGGGATACTCTGCATATATATATATATATATATACGTACAGTTACGAGTAACCGACATTTAGTGCTTCAGTCTTTATTCTCTGGTCACTAATGAAAGATCTGGAAGAAGATATCAAAACCGATTTAATGAAAACTGATTTAATGAAATAATTTCTAGTCGTTTTACTAAGGTAAACAATTCGTCTTTCCAGTTAAAAGTATCTAAAATATATAAAGTTACATATAAAGTGCATGGACAGAAGGAATACTTTCTCACTTTTATTATCTCTTGTTTCAACTGCTCCTTTTATACGTCAAAGGTAAATTTGCAGTGGTAAAATCGTATTGGCTAAAATATGCTAATATTTACTATTTTAATACCACACATCCATAGCTTAGTTTAAACTACTATTTTCCTGGATAATTGTTCTACCATCCTTGTACTATGAGTTACACTGTTTCTTTAGACAAATTAATTCCAAAAAAATCTTGATTAACGAATATATCGAGTTTTAATGCGAATTAAAATATTCTACTTACTTCTAGAATTTTAATAATGTAATTGTATATAAACTTTATTACGATATGTTTTCTTTTGAGTTATGAGTATTTGTGTGTGTGTGTGTTCAAGAACAGTATATTTCCGAAAAAATTTGAAATGCTAGTCTGAGCTCTTCAATGATGGTCGTGTATGAAGTCTTGAATCATGGTCGTGCATGATGTCTTTAATGACTGATGGTCGTGCCCGATGTCTTTAATGATTGATGGTCGTGCACGATGCCTTTAATGATTGATGGTCGTGCACATGTCTAATGATTGATGGCCGTGCAAGATGTCTTTACTGATTGATGGTCGTGCATGATGTCTTTAATGATTGATGGTCGTGCACGATGTCTTTAATGATTGATGGTCGTGCACGATGTCTTTAATGATTGATGGTCGTGCACGATGTTTTAATGATTGATGGTCGTGCATGATGTCTTTAATGATTGATGGTCGTGCATGATGTCTTTAATGATTGGTGGTCGTGCATGATGTCTTTAATGATTGCTGGTCGTGCATGATGTCTTTAATGATTGCTGGTCGTGCATGATGTCTTTAATGATTGCTGGTCGTGCATGATGTCTTTAATGATTGATGGTCGTGCATGATGTCTTTAATGATTGATGGTCGTGCATGATGTCTTTAATGATTGATGGTCGTGCACGATGTCTTGATGACTGATGGTTGTGAATGAGTTTCCTTCAAACTCTCGAATTCAATATTTTACGAGTGAACAATACATTAGTCTAAATAATTATGCTAAAAATTTAAAATCAGGATTGCATATTTATTATATGAAATATCATGCTAATTTTCTTATCCATTGCATATTATATGATTTAATTCTTATACATTTATTTTTCAGATAACAGGTTTGTCTGCGATGAAAAACTCGATTGGTTGAGAAATCAGAGATGGCCTAATGACTGCCAATGTTACTGCACACTTCCCAGCAAGTACAATGACAAATCGTTACAAGAAATATACAAGACGTAGGGGGATCATTTTTTAGCTATCATCATCATCCTCCTCATCAGTTGGCGATCATCTTTGGACTTATCACGCGTATTCTTGTACATAGTGTATTTATCACATGCTTTGAATCATATGGAATGATGGATCAGACTTGAGTTTTACAACGTTTCGCTTCTTTTGTGAACTGCTTGGAGCATTTGAAACTTTGGAGTTCCTCTGAGAATAGGATAAATGTAACTGTACATATTTTTAGAATAAATATTAGATTTTTAATTCAACTGTTTTCTTTTAAAAATAAGTTAATATGTCAATCACTTTCACGACGGATTAATAAATTTGATAGCACAAATTAGAACACAAGATGATGCAATCATCCCTAAAATGTCAGCCAGTTATGGAAGTTCAGAGGTTGCATAGCATAGTACCAAACGAGTAATGCTTATGCTATAGACTGCTATCATTGTTGCTATCATTTAAAATAAATGTACTAAATTTCATAAAATTTGCTAGATTCTTTCTAGAAATATCGCGTTCCATGTATGAAAGTAAAGTTTCTCGAGAACGACTCGTGAGATGACGCTTCAACAATGGTGTTCCAATAGTTCTGATTAGAAGTATTTACGAACAATTTACTCGTTTGTTAATAGGCTGTGTTGCCACTGGACTTTCATAACTGGCTGGCATTTTGGTGATGTGAGCTTGATTGCATCATCTTGTGGCGCTTGTTATTGACCAGATGACATTATGCTTATAATCCCAATCATAACTCCTTGGCAGATTTAATCTCCCCTGTAGGCTACACAAACTCTGGACGTTTGCTTAAGCAATATGCTTTTATTTGCTTGAACCCAATTGGTGACTCTGATTTACCATATATTTCTTAATTTATCAACAATTATATGTACGATATAATATATATATATATATATATATATATATATATATATTATATTATACTTATTATTGTTGATAAATTTATTAAGAAATATATGGTTAATCAGAGTCACCAGTTGAGTTCAAGCAAATAAAAGCATATCGCTTAAGCAAACGTCCAGAGTTTGTGTAGCCTACAGGGGAGATTAAGGCTGCCAAGGAGTTATGACGGGGATTATAAGCATAATGTCTTCTGGTCAATAACAAGTTCAGATATATATATATATATATATATATATATATATATATATATATATATATATATATATATATATATAGTATATTCTTTATATATATAGTACATACTTATATATATATATATATATATATATATGTTTTCGCTTATGGCAGTATAGTTTACGCAATAAATTGATGATTTGAAATGGACTATGGTTATGAAGGGTCATAAATCGATATGTATTATTACAGATCAATCACATACGTTCCACTTATTGTCGTGACAGACGTATTGCTAATTTTAAAAAAATGAAGAATTTTTGCAATATATTAAAACGAACAACTTGGATACGAAATTATAATGATAAATATTTTTCAAAATTAGGATACTGATTATGATACAAGTAGATATAAATACATTGACATTGAAATATGAATTTATGAGAAAGCAGAGTGGAGCTTCACACTCTGGATGTTTATTGAAACTTGGGTGAACGTACAATTCTAAAGACTACTTATCTAGTATTTAGTAGGTATTAAAAGAAAATTTGTAAATGCTAAATGTTACGAATTAAGTCACTTTTAACAGCGTCTTCAGAATAGAGGATATAGCAGTAAGAGATCCAAATGTTTTTGCTTTGATGAACTTTATGGCTAAAATCATAGCAAAAATGTCTATATGTATGCATAATCATTATAATTGCAAACAGTCACTTTATGGTTAGATTTAACCTATTTGGGGGTACCCAACATTCGTAAATTGACTTAATATAGACATAAAATGGCGGAGTTGGCAACCTTTGTCAGATAGTCATGGCATTATACTATATGAATTATGACATAGGTTTGTCAATTATACAAAGACAAAGCGACGAATGAGACGACAAAATTATTTGAAAGAAGGAATTCAAAAATTTTTCTGGTGACAATGCTAAAATATTTATTTACTCTAAATCTAATTTTCGACCCCTACTCACAATATATTTTCTATATCTAAGAAAAGTTTAAAGCAAGCATCGGAAAATAAAAACCGGGATCTTATGTATTCATTAATTTATCTTTCAAACTTTAGAAAGTAGGGGGAAATTAAAATGCACATGTCAATAGCTTTGATCTTTTCTTGTGCAAAACAACATCTGGCTGAAACTTTAAACGATTCATCAGTCTCAAAAAACCATTTTGAACAGTTCTGTGGCACTTTCCCCAATATTCCAGAAATCAATGTTTTGCAAATATCATTTCCCTCTGAAGAGCTTAAACTTTGACATTCAATTTTTCACAGGCAATTGAGGCACATTAACTTTGTATAAAATGCATTTTCCTCTAAATTTCAGAACAAGTTAATGAAATAACTTTTCAAAAGCGCTTGGTTAATGTATTTTGATCCGTCATAATTGCCTGAATATCTAAAAATAACTGGCGGAGTAAGAATATTTCGCGGAGAAAACTTAATGTATTTCGAAGTTTATATATAAGGTAAGGCGGTGTAGGTATGTTTTATATTTTGTTGATTTTGACTGTTATGTAAGAGTAATAATTGAACAAATATGGTTGTTTGCAAGTAGGGTTTGAGATTTCAAAAACTGTGATAATTATTTATTTTTTTAAAATATATTTTGATATATGACACTGCATAGAAAAAATATGCCTCATATTAACATGTGCCTCATTTCGTGAGAACACGGGACCAAATTATACTTGCATAATTTCATGACGCAAGCATGCATTAGGGTCTAACTCATGGAGTTAAAAAGGAGATGAAACTCCTATGGTTTAAACGTGTGAAAATCCCAAAATACTTTGAGAATTAAAACGAGTTGTCGCTAATGAAAGTAAATCAGCTGTTATTGCTAGTTGACACAACAGAAAGGCGTAGTATTTAGTACATGTGTTTTTGATTATTTTTAAATTAAAAGTTCCCTTATTATGAGTATAATTAACTAGTATTTTTTCATAGTTGTAGGATAGAATACAGAATATATGAAGATAAAAATACATTGAAAAATAGAATAACTTTGAATATGTAGGAATATTTTTTATTGTTTCAGTTCTACTTTGCATTTCAATAATAATTTAATTTTATAAAATTGGCAGTTTAAATAAATATCTTATCCCAGCGCAACCTGAATTATTATCTCAAATTATATTGGTGTTTTCTTAATATGGAGTTTTAACTCCTTACTTTTACCCCCCAAGGCCATAACGCTTTGAGAGTTATATGTAGGTGTCGCTAATGTTAGTAAAGCGCTCTTTGTTCCCATTTGACAGAATGGAGACGCATAGTATTGAATAAATGTATTTCTGTCTTTTATTAAGATTCCCCATATTTAATTAAATATATTAAGCCTTTCACCATAATAATACATAGAATGCAGGGGGCGCTTATTTTGTCACAGCGCCACTTGAATTATTGTTTTAAATATTGGCGTTTTCTCGGTATGGAGTTTTAACTTCCTTTACCTCCATGGACTAACTGATATCTGTATGTTTTCTTACGGTTCTCGGGCACAGATGAAAAAATAACAAGAAAGATAAATCAAGCTTAAAGCATGGATTATGAAACACTTTTCAACTTGAATGCAATTTTATTTAAACATGTCTAAAATGCAATACATTCCTCGGGAATATTTTAAAACTTATCACAATACTACATTGATTTATTATATTTGAAAACTTAAACTTAAACCTTCATCGAAAAAAATGAACTTCATTCAAATGACGGCATTGACATATATAGCCTGGTTTAAACAGCTCTAAAGTGAGATACATTCCTCGGTAATAGTTTTAGAATTATCATAATACTACGATAACTTATTATATTTGAAAACTTCATCGAAAACAACTGAAATTCATTCAAATGACGTCATAGAAAAATAACACGCCTGGCTCTCTATAAAAGCAGCATTTCATTCATAAATAATTTCCCATTCATCACAATACTATAATAATTTATTTTATTTAAAAATTAAGACCATGGAGCTACAAGTAATTACACTCTATGCTTAAAACTTCATCGAAAAAAGTCGTCCTTCTCTTTGTATCTAAAATCAATGAATATTTCATTCATATCAGCTATGCAGACTCCATGAGCTAAATAATTTTGTGTTAAAGAAATACAGAAATTCTAATACAACTCATTCTACATATGTTGCTGTTTACATTTTACATAAGTGAAAAATAGGCTTCGTTGTAGAAATAATCAAATTTGGATGAGCATTTAAACTCAAATATATTGTAATTGAGTTGTTTCAGTATGTAGATGCACAGAATTTAAGCAAAAATAATGTGGTTTTAGGACGGATACAACACTCAATATGAATTAAAAAGAACTTTAAATATCACGATTTTGAGACACGATGGATTCCATATATCATTTTGAAGTGGCTCACGTGATCTTTTCATTTCATGGTCACGTGATCGCTTCATATAAGAGGTGTAATTATTATTTTATTTTTTATTTAAAAAACTACTGAATATATTTCGCTGATTTTTTTTATATATTTTATAGAACAATTTGAATATTATCTAAAATTTTCGAAGCAATTTGTGAATTTTCAATCCGCTTAAAAAATATTTGAAAAATTAGGTCCCATAGGGCTCAATGTATTTCATTTTTTCAATTCAGGTTCAATCCAAAAGTAATTGGGTGATATTATTCATTTATATTACCATAGGTCCTACAGACCGTCGGAATAACATACTAAAATTTCATTTTGTTTAAGTCATTTTTACGGCAGTTATCGTGCTAACGGACAGACAGACAGACAGAATGAACAAAGTCATAAATACTTTTCAACTTTGTTGTAAAGTGTTAAAAACGCAAATAACAATTATCAAAGTTATGAATGTTTAAACGTCGAAAGCCAGAAATAAAAAATAAACAAACTTATATTTCTTTTCTCTGAAGATAGCCCATAATCCAGAGGATCTTAATGTGTAGGGTAGGCCTCCCCAAAAGAAGTATGAACAGATTCTAGGGGATGTATGAGTTATCTTTTAACTATAAATTATTTTTTCTGTATTTCGAGTACAAATTATATATATTCAGAATACTAGAATGCGCAGGGACCCGAACCTTACACGGGTATTATATACACACACGTTGAGTGATGAAGATTAGTTGACCAACATACTTAATTCTACAAAATTCCACTACATATCACAAGAAGCTGAAAACAGCTGCAAACACTTACCTATATATGTCATGGCATATCAGAATCAACTAGTTAGATAAATTTATCAAACTTGTTGCTTGCTCTCAGTTTTGCAAATAGAGGTTCAATTACCAATCGTATATATCATCTCAACTGTGGGTGATAAAACCTGCGAACTAGTTTGCAATGAACATATTATGATTTGTCTGGTGATTGTTTATTTATTTATTTTTTCATTATTTGAAAAATACTGCAATCTACAGGACGTAGTCCCAGTTACAGCGTGCAGGAATAAAAATACATTAAAAAAATACAGATTAAAATACCATAAAATACACTAAAAAGTTGAAATGCATTAAAAAAAAGCAAACCCTCAGTAACAAATGAGCTTCATAAACAAATGCACATGAATAAATACAATAAAATACAATATCTTTACAACAAATGCTTTTAAAATCCATCTCCGATGAATATAAAATATCCAGATTATCAGGGAAATTGTTGTATAATTTACAAAAAGTAGTAATTGCACAATTACATCCAATATTTGAATTAAAATTGTTTACAGAAAATAAATTAATGCTTCTGGTTGTATTATAAGGGAGTATAGGAATTATTTGTCAGCATAGTGAACAAAATTGATTGGATGCCAGACATGATATGCGTCTAGCATTGTCTAAGATTATCACTTGAATAACTAATGTATTATTTGCCTAAAACATTACACAGACTGTATTACACTGCCCAGTATGTGAAAAAATATTTAAATTAATTTAACAAACTTCAACAAACACAAATTTGCATATAATATCATTAAGTCTATTATAGAAAACATACTCCTGTACAGCCGAACTGACCTAAATTCCGTTCAAGAGGATGGGATGACGAATTAACAGAAGATTACTGTATAAAAATTTGTTTGAACAGTAACTGCTCAAAAATATTGCAGAGGCAGCTGCTTGCTTGATAACCTTTATGTAAGATATACGAATTTCATAAATTTTCATTAATAACAGATCTGAAGTGTCATTTCCCACTCGATTTTTTTATACAATCCTTTTGCATTGTGCTTAGTTCCACTTGCATCACAGGGTATTATCAAAATGCGAAAAATAATATGTCTTCGCTGAATCAGATGATGAATGATGAAAATGATGTATCCGATTTCGTAGCCATTTTATTTTTATAAAATGATTCGTAAAAATCAATACAAGTTTATTTTACAAGTTGGCATCAGCTTAGTATGTCGTGATGTCCATTAATAGAACGCACTTGGCTTATGTGTGCTAATATAACGTATATTGGTATCATTAGCATTCATATAACAAAGTGCAAATTAACAATTTCCTCTTATATTATACTAGTGTCATTGTTTCGAGTAATTATTATTTTTTATAGGAAATTATTCTATGAAAATCTTATAACTTGAAAATCTCGAGTTTTAACTATAGGAATTATTAACAAGAAACATCAATCATGCATAAAGCATTGATTATGAAACACTTACAAACTTCAATGCAATTTTATTTAAACATCTCTAAAATACGATACCGATTTTTAAAATCATCATAATACTACAATAATTTATTATATTTGAAAACTTCATCGAAAACAAATGAACTTTATTCAAATGACGTTATCAAAATATAAATCACTTGGCTCTCTGTATAAAAGCAGCATTTCATTCATAAACTTTTTTCCATTCCTTTCATTCAACATAAAACTACAATAATTTATTTCATTTAAAAACTTAAAACCATGGAAATATACGTAATTTAAATCTATGTTTAAAACTTCATTGAAGAAGTCTGCCATTAAATCGTCTGCTTCTCTATGTAAAATTAATGAATGTTTCATTCACATCAGCTATATTGCAGACTCCATGAGCTAAATAATTTTGCGTTAAGGAAATGCAGCAATTCTTATACAACTCATTCTACATCTTTTGGTGTTTACTTTCTCCATAAGTGAAAATTAGGCTCCGTTGTAGAAATAATCAAAGTTTGATGAGCATTTAAACTCAAATATATTGTAATTGCGTTGTTTCAGAATGTAGATGCACGTAATTTAAGCAAAAATAAAACGGTTTCAGGACGGATACAACACTAAATATAAATTAAAAAGAACTTTAAATATTACGATTTTGACACAAGATGGATGCTACATTCTATTTTGAAGTGGGTCACGTGATCTCCTCATATAATGGTCGCGTGATCTCTTTATATAAAGAGTGTAATTATTATTTTAATTTTTATTTAAAAAACTTCTGAATATATTTTGCTGAAAATTGTTTCGTATATTTTATTAGGTAATATAATACTTCCTAAAATTTTCGAAGCCATTTGTGAATATTTAATGCGCTTAAATGTTTGAAAAATTAGATCCCATAGAGTTCAATGTATTTCATTTTTTCAACCCGGGTTCAATCCAAAACTAATGCGGTGATATTATTCATTTACATTCCCATAGGTTCCACAGACCGTTTGAATAACATACTAAAATTTCATTTTGATAAAGTCTATTTTCCGGCAGTTATCGTGTTAATGGACGGACAGACAGACAAACAGACAGAATAAAACAAAGTCATAAGCACTTTTCAACTATGTAGTAAAGTGTTAAAGAATTATATCTAGTTCAAATATTTCACACAATATATCTGTCTCTAAAATTTTATAGTGATATTTGTTATTGTGTTAGCGTATCCACACACACAGACACAAAATATATATTCGAATTTTTTCTGATAAGCTATACAAAAATATACTAAAGTATAACTTAAATTAAATAAATTGATAATTATTAAGTATATTTAAAGTTTTCCATTTGCACCCAAAGAATACTTCGCGTATTCCCGGACATTGCGCACCCCAGCTTACTTCTCAAACAACTGCTCTAAATGAAGCCATTCGCTTTTAAATTACATAGTATTAATTTTAATATGGCTATTTTTAAAACAAATATTATATATCATATTATTACTTTCCTTATATACGTAGTATAATGTATAAGGAAAGTATTGTGGCGAGATCGCAAATTCGAATTCGAGAGAGCACATTTCAAGCATCCCTGATCACGAATCGAACATTTTTGAGGTGATGTCTGTGTGTGTGTGAAAGTGAGTCTGTGGAGACGATATCTCACGAACAAATGTAGTGATTCGAATGAAACTTGGTATACAAATTACAGTCCGTGAATACTGGAAGCCAATTGTTTGTAAATACAATCGAATGTTCAGAATTCCCTACATTTTCGAGTGAAATTTTGAAAAAATCAAAAAATCAAAACCTTTAATAAGGTTACGCAAATAGACATTTCTTATGTAATTTTTTCTTAGAAAACAATTGATATAAACTTTAGAGCGCTAGTACGAACTGTTCTCGAGATATTGCACATTCTTTAAATAAATATATAAACAAATCTCCTAAATTAAAAAAAAATATTAACATGTTCACTTTCCATATGTAATATCATGCGTTAAATTGGGTGACATCATTCTCGTAAAACTAGCTCGTTCCATTCATGAGAAAAGACACTTTGAGTAATACTTTTGTATTTGAACGCCAATAGTCATTTATCTGCTATAAGAATAACATATTTCTCTTTCCATAACGCTTGGCGAGATTTTAGCAACGAATTTGACGGAATGTCGCCAACTTGGCGACTATTTAAATATTGCCAAATTAACGAAAATCTCGTCAAATGGATAAGAATGACGCTAAATCAATGAAAAAGTGACGAAAATTCAATATATTGGAAAGAATATAAGTATTTACTATAAGAGTGACCTATTTTTCTCTTTTACTGTAAAAGTAGTAAATTCGTTGCATTATATAAGGAAAGTCATGTGCTGCCTACATCAGATTTTTTTTATAATATTTTAAGTTTTTGACACGAATGTTGAATCCTTTGATGACCTCCATTTGCTCCGTTCCTTCTAAAAACTAATCGACCTCTTCCATTTCGAATTTATGTAATTGTTCCAAATCTAGTTTCATAGTTCATCTTTTCCAAGTGCAATTCTGCCTGCGTATTCACAGATATCATTAAATTAACACCTGGTTCGTATTAAGGGGTGATCAAAATGTGCGAATTCGAGAGTCGCTCACATAAAAACACTTTCCTTTTACATATGCTATAAATTCTACGTAAATTAATATTCTTTCTTGGCATTTCAATAGTTTTTAAAATGCAGCAATCGTTTTAAGTAACAAAGTTCAAATAAGATATTACCTCATCCTTGTCTGTTCATAGAATCCAGTCATTCAGGGGGCAGATGCGGGCACTGTTTCCAGTAACCCCAGAAATCAATGTTTCCAAATATCATTTCCCTCTGGTGAGCTTAAACTTTGACATTCAGTTTTTGGCGGGCGGGTGGGGTATAATAGATTTCGTAAATTACTATTTTCTCCAGAATTCACACCATGGATTTCAAATTAATTTGGCTAAAGTATCACAGTCATTTATTTCTAATTGCTTATATATATCATAATAAATTGCAAACAAGCCCTAATTTTGAGGACTCGCATTAAATCCTGTTATTGTTTTCAGAAAGTGGATATGTGAGAATTGGGAACAATCAACGTCGGAAACTAGATGGGCTTCTTTTTCAGAATAAGCTGCTGTATATAAAATAAATAAAATAAAAAATAAATAAAGCGAACGAGATAGTTCATAATTAAAAATATTGCAAAATTTCATTAACGGATAAAATTTCTGAAAGCTATATGAGCTAATTGATCAACTAAATTCAAATAACTTTCGACAAAACCATTTTGAAATTCTATCAAATGAAAGACTGCAAAATTAAGAAGAATGTAATTCAAAAGTTAATGGAAGGAGGATAGAAAAAGGAAATATAAAGAATTTAAATTCATAAACTAAATTCAGATAATATTTGACTACTACATTAAAAATGTCAGGCTGGTGGAAAAAATTAAAAGACTGTAAAAAATAAGAATATAGCGAAAAAAGAAAGAAAGTTTACAGTTTTTATCCTGCAGTTAGTTCATATTACCACTTTCATAATACTGCCGTCGCAGTGGTCGAGTGGTCAAGGCGAGCGTTTCCACAGCAATCGCTCGACCGCCGCGTTATGGGTTCGAGTTCTACATAAGGTATGGATTTTTGTGTTGTGGGCGCAGTGTGTTCCGCCCCCCCCCCCCTCTCTGGTGCGCCTGGGGCAACGTTCTAGGACGGCTAAATGGTTCACGTTCTGGCCGCTGACAAAGGCGAATGATGAAAGTCAAGTGCCTGGTCATTTGGAAAAAAAAATTCATAATACTTAGAATGCATAAAATTTTAGTTTAAATGGAGTTGTTTTATTTGGTAATTTATCTTATGAAACTAGCGGGCCTTGACATCTAGCAACCACTATATATACATATAGTAACCATTTTTTGTAGTAATAAGTTCTTCAGCAAGTTCTGCACTTGCTAAGTGGACGCAAAAGCACTGGCCCACTTAACATCTCACTTTCTGTTGAACCTGCTTCCTCTCCTTCTTGCACGAACGCAAAAGAAACAGACGAAATTAAGTCCAAATTTGTATGAGCAGGTCGAGTGGGTCCATTGCAGAATCCAAAATACACATTGAAAATTGCATAAATATCGAAGCAAGCGTCGCCTACCAAATAACTTTATAAAAACGATGATTTTAAAAATCACCCCCCCCCCCCCCTACCCCTACGGCTGTTTCAATATGAATTGATTCTTATTGAAGTAAGTAGAATTTTAATCTGAATTGCGAACATGTGAAGTTACTATCGTAGTTACTACTTTACTATCGGGGAAACGTAATTTTTTCAGGAAAGGCTTATAATAGAGTTACAATTAATTTTATTTATTAAGAATCCAATCTCAATCTGTCAAATTCGTAAAATTATATTTTTGCATTTTAATCACTTCTTTAACATGCGAAAGAAAGGTAACTCCACTTTGTTTACCTCTCAGTCCCTACTCCGTAAATTGTGTCATGTAAGTTGACCGTCCACATAAAAAAAACTCTTTGAAATGCGTGCAGAAATGTAGAAAGAAAGTGTGTGCAAAAATATATAGCGACTTTTCGGATGAAAGTTATCAAATGATGAATTTAATTGTAAAGAGGTAACAAATAAAGTTACAACAAAAAGAATTAATGGTTTGTAGAGCTAAGATATGACATTTCATGATGACATAGTTTAAGACCTACCTCTAAGAGCTTATTACTAAAGTAATTTTAATTCTAAGAATTATCGCTTTGAAATGAAAGTTATGAAATTGTTAATTTAATTTTAAAAAGTCAACAACTAAAGGTACGACAAAAATAATGGAAATCCTGTAGAGGCAAGATTTGACACTTTACAATGACAGTTACCTTACACCTTTCTGGTAGGTCGGACGGTCTGGGTTTCAACAACAACAACAACTTTACAATGACAAATGAAGACCGTACCTGGAAAATGTATATTTTATTTTTAATTTTAATTTTGAGCAATACGTGGAAAAATGGTAAAACACGATTAATATCATCGAAACACCGTGATTTTTCCAGGGAATGCTTTTAATAGCGTTAGAATTCTATATTTAAAACTTTAAATTTTTAGCTGTAAAATTCGAGATTTTAGAAATATGTAATTTTATTTCCAGTAAACCTGACTGCAGCTGGTTTAACTACGAGCCCGAAGAATCGATAAACAAGAAGGGGAATCGTTTTCTGTTCTGAATGTTTTCTTTTGTGTTTTTCGGAATTTTTAAAAATCTGTATAAAAAAACTGTCGACTTTACCAAAATTCCGGCTTCTAGAGACCGTTCGAAATTTATCTGTCTGTCGGTAAAAATCCCCGAAATTCTAACTTTATTTTTGAATGAAAAGAAACATATTACGCACACCTTTCCTTTTACCCCTAAAATGAGTTTTTTTACAAATATTTAAAATATGTCCAATTTTTCGAACGTCTCAGCACCTCATCGGTTTAACTCCTACGTTTACAAAAAAACTGCACACTTTTAGGCTGAGTAAGGTCTTTGGAATTCCATTTACATACATGCATACATACATACACACGCGATCAGCTTATAATATTATAGATACTCCAATAGTTTTTAACTGACAAAGTTCAAGACAACATCTGGCTGAAAGCATCGGCCATTCATCAAAGTTTTAAAAAGCCATTTTTACCAGTTCAGAGGCATTTTTACAGTTTCCGAAAATCTATGATTCCAAATATCATTTTCTTTCTGGAGAGCTTAAAACTTTGATATTCAATTTTTTATGGGCAGATGGGGCATAAGAGATTAGGAATAAAAACCATTGCTTCCAGAAATCAGAGCCGTCGCTATAAAATTAATTAATTCAACAGTGATGAAATCAATTATAATCGTGATAAAACTAATAGAATAACTGGAAAATATTTATAGAAAGGGTTACATGAATTTACAATTTTAAATATTCTCTGTTTAATTGGTGAAAAAACTAATGTATGCAGCGCGCGTGATTTTTTCCTGCGATTTTACTTCATTCACAGTGAAATGGCGATGCACGACAAAATATAGTTATCGTTGAATTGGGCATTAAAATTTTGCACTTTTCTCGATGGCAACATCTAAATCTATGCAAAATTAATTTAAATGTTGCTCTAATCTAACATGATAATCAGAAATTGTGTATTAAACGGTTTTACTCATTAGAAACTAATATTTTATAATGATAAAATGATGGTTTAAGTTTCGATCAATAGATTCCTAAAATTCAAAATTCAAATTGTAATTATGTTTTATAGACGCCGATAAAGTAAAAGCAGGGAAGTGATTAAATTATCATCCATTATTACCTGGGTACTATGATGTCGCTCTTATTGCCGCTCGTCCGCGTGGTGCAGACGATGAGATCATAATCTCTCTCAAAACTCTTTAAAGCAAGGATTTGTCGCATGATCCTTGCTTTAAAGAACTTTGAAGAACACTAATCATTTCATCAACCGCACCATGCTACCGAACAGTTATGACCTCGAAACCATTACCCACGGGGCTTATAAATGGTTAATTGAGCATGCTTTCTTGCACTTTCTTGTAATGCCCTGTTATAAGCCACAAGTGGCTTCACTGTCAATGATGTGTTTAATTTTTGTTCTCTAATTTGGAAAAGCGAATTTCGGTACTATGACGACAGTAATCATTGCACATGAACTCATCAAATGTGTGGATCATTAAAGCAATACCACAATATTACTGGTATAATATTAACATCGCGTAAATGGGAATTTACCTCTTTTAGCGACTTTATTAGTCGAAACAAAATGAGTTGATTATACTTACGTTCAAAATCCAGATCAAAATACAACATTTTATTAATATCCCGAGGGAATAAATGGCAATTGGGAGATTGTTTGGTATCAAAATACAAAACTATTGCAAAAATCGTCTTCTTTCGTAAATGGAACGTTCAAGATCGACAGGATTAATGTTAACAAAATTGTCGCATAATATTGCATATAGAAAATACCTGTTTGGTAATACTTTCTACTTTTTAAATTTCATATAATGCTTTTGATAAAGTAATTTCCAAAATGTGAAATATCTCGTAGGATTCATGCTATCTTTTTAAAGTTTGTGCCGATCATTTTCTAACGAAAAATTACGTATAAGGTGACTAACATTATTAGCAGTTTTGATTTTATTAGGTTTCCCAAAGGGGATTTTATAGGGTCTTCCAAAGAGGATTTTATAAGGTCTTCCAAAAGGGATTTTATAAAGGTCAGCAAAGGTCAGCAAAGGTCAGTGACCAAGCCGCATTTTTATTTTTATAGGAATAAGAGACTGTTCAATTGACTTCTATGGTCAATTACAATTTTTGCCAGTATTGATTTTCTTCTTTCAAATCAACGTCAGTAGCATCAATATATATTAATACAATAATCTATTTTATACTGAATAATATTATAAATGTTTGGAATGGGATATGTCAATGGAAATGAGCACAAATTCATTTAACGATGCTGGTCTCGGGAAAAGTACAATATGCTACACGATTTCATGAGTCCATTGATTGATAACTTATTTAAAAGAAATTTTTTGTGTCAACATGTATGCATAAATGTACTAATACGTTTCATGATTATGCCATGATTCATTATTAATACTTACGTTAGTTTAATGTATGAACTTTAATTAGAAAGGTATTAAGAGTCAATTTGTTTTGACCGGGACCTCGTCTTATGAAAAACGGGATTGCCGGATCGCGGTTTCATAAAGGTTAAAAAACACTGCTCTAAGATTTTTCCCGATCGGCGTGGAAATAAAATTTTCCTTTGTGGTTCCGTTGTTTTGTTATCGATTCATAGAAAATGTCTTACCGATTACATTCTGTTAGTTTTAATGTCATCATCATCTTCATCGCTCTTCGTGCCTACTGGCACCTAAGTCCTTCAACTTGAGTCGACACCCTGGTCGATCCTGTGAGGTAGTACCCTACATAAGGCCCTACATAAGGCGAAGGTGTGATGTCGTATCTCAATTACAACAGAGTCATTTATAAAAGAGAAGTTTATTTACAGGAAGTTAACGTTATATATTTACATGATATTTACATAGCATGGCGCTATATAGCGCGCGTGAGAGTAATCATCCGAATGCGAATGTTCGTATCGCCGATGAGAATGTTCTGGGGCCGGCATTCATGAGCATGCTAGTGCAGGGACGTTGCGCATGCGTCGCAAGGAAGGCAGAAAGTCTTTGGAGATCAAGAAAGAAAGTTTTTATGCTAATTGCATTTATGCTAATTACTTGGTCTGGAGGCTTTATCAAATCGCTGGAGGAGTGTCGCCACAGTTTTTTTGAGATCCAATGTAGATAAAATGCTCAACAGATTTAAATTTGCAGAAATTAGCTACTTTTAGAAAAAGGTATCTATTTAGTTTCGTCTTGGTGAACTTTCGAAGGCAAATATAGGCCACTTTTAGGTCTTTAGTGGTTTTGGCTATAATGAAATACTGTCAGCATGTGCAAGAATTTGAACATATTTGAGACCGATGCTTCCTTTAGTGTTGATATTGGAATCTTTGATTTCTTTTTGCAGGGCTAAGTTAAAAAAATGTACATCTCCTTGTCTAACACCATTTTTGATACCAAATATTCCTCTTTGAATTCGTTAATTAATTGAATTTTATTCATTTTTCAGGTATTTCAAAAATGCTTATGGCTTTTAAAAGACCAGTTCTGTCAATACTATCATGGGCAGCTTTAATATATATGAAAAGATGGTGGCCTTCAATACCGAAATCTTTACATTTTTACTTTCTCTACATACACAGTATAACGAATAGGGAGTGTATATTGTGATGAGGTCGAAAATTCGCATTCGAATTTTCTACGATAAAGCACGTTTTAAAGCATCCTTGAACTCGAATCGAACATCTTTGAGGTAATGTATGTGTTTGTGTGTATGTATGTCTGTTAGTGGGTGTGTCAGTGTATGTTCGTAAGTAGTCTATGGATACGATATTTAAGGAACCAATGGAGCGTGTCAAACAGAATTTGTTACGATTATTACAATCAGTGAATATTGGAACCTTATTGATTTCAAATCCAATTGAATATACAGAAGATCTCCCCCCCCCCCCCCCACTAATTTTCGAATGAAATTTAAAAAACATCATTTCAATATCAGAACCTTCAGTGATGTTACATAAATAATGATTTTTCATATAATTCTTGATTAAAAAACGAATGATACAAATTTAGAACGTTAACAAGAACTCGATCTCTTGCTATCGCTCGATTTTCAAAGAAATTTGTAGAAATATATGCATAAAATTAAACAGATGTTATCTATCTTGCAATATGTTCCTTTTCCATGTGCAATATTAGTCGATAAATTTGTTAAAATTATTCTCGTGATTTCCAATATTTTTGAATTTTGTCATCCAGCAATTCGCCAAAAAGTAATTTATTGTTTGTCTATCTCTTCCGCTTGGAGATCAATTTTGCGTCAATCTTACAAATATCGCCAAATTGGTAATTTTTTTAAATGGCGCCAAATTAAAGAATTATCAGAAATGACAATTAACGAAAATGGCTTCAAATCGATGAATAATCAATATCATGGAAAATGATATTCAATTTCTTTAATAATTCCTGGCGCTTTTGGAAAATTATTATTCTTGATTCAAAATATAGCACGTTTTATAGTTTGTTAAACAGGAACGTTCTGTTAGGGGTTCTAGGGTATAAGGGGTGATATAATACTATCTATCGAAAAATAATTACTATAAGGAATGATCAGCATGTTGGGCTTAACGTCTGAGCCCGTCTGTAAGCTGTAAAAGCAGTAAAGCTATGAAAGTAGCACGCTGTGAAAATAATAACTAAGTGTTAACCTTTTGCTTACGGGTGGGACCACATCAATACCAAACGAAGAACTTCTCAAAAATACAGGTATTTGACATACCCTACACAAACAGTTCGATCCCCCTTTACAGACATTGGCGTCCGCAGACATTGGAGTCCATGGACGCCAATGCCTGCAAAAGAGGATCGAACTGTTTGGGATAGGGTATGTCAAATACCTGTTTTTTTGAGAGGTTCTTCGTTTGAGATTGACGTTGTCCCACCTGTAAGCAAAAGGTTAAGCTGTGAAAGAAGTATAGTCATTACGTTATATAGCGAAAGTCCCCTGCTGCCTACATCAGATTTTCTTGAATCTGACATAAATATTGGCAAAATATTTTGCAGACTTTGATCTATTAAATTCTTGCACTCATTTGGAAAAACAAATACATTTGTCTTACATAATAAAAGAAGATGTCTGATCTGTGTGCCCTGTGTATGTGTAAATGTGTCGTCTGTAGCGAAAAATCGAAAGCTTCAGCTTCGAAATTCTGTACAGGGGTATTTCGTCCCCAGATGACACGACTTTCCGAGATTTTATTTTCAGTTCCAATTAGTTGAAAAGTTAAGAACATTTAAAGTAGAAAATCGGCCGTATTTTCGCACTTTTTACTACAATTTCTCCAGCAGACGATTCTGTTCGAATGTGATCAATTGCTTTCATAGGTGTTTGTTCTGTGAACTATGTCTCAGATTTTTAGCTTAGATTTTGAGTGCTATTTTATTTGCGATTTTTTGATTTCGTGGATTTTAAAGATAAATGTTCACATTTTCGGAATATAGAATTATTTCAATATTATAAGTATTTTCTAAAAATTTGACCGTAATTGGAAGATAGCACATAAATGTCTTTTTTTTTTCACTTTCGGCTTCTTAATCAGTTTATCTATTTTTTTTTTATATAAGCTCCGAGCCGTGAACTTCAATCATAGAAAATGCCGTGATATAAAGTGGACAATAAAAGACGAAAGTCTAAATTTTAAACAAACTTTTCTAAAAGCGAAGACTGATATGATAAAATAAAATCTAATTTTTCTGAATGAATGAAACTTATTTCCTTTTTTGCGAATTTAAGTATGCTCGCTCGGCGTACTTATGAGGAGCTGAGCGCTAAAGGCGCTTATTTAGTGCCTATTACGCCTGCGTTGTACAATTGTTATGGTTGCACATGGTAAAAATGGAGCGAGGTATTGATTTTGGATTAAAACAATCGATTTATAAAATGAGTGATGTTATTCGCATTTATGCAGCGAGCGTTTTTTTAGGAATCGTGTTACTCTTAGAAATTCGTTCTAGTATATAATGAAATGTTCAAATTCTTTTCAACAAATGACCTTCTAAACTGCTATTGTATTATGCTTGCAGAGATTAAATAAAGACAGAAAATGCAATACACTACATAAAATGCAACAACATGAAGTTTTGGCTGTATAGTTATGCAAATTGCGAGGCACATTTAGCTGACAAATGATCTGAAATTCAAGTAGGTCACGTGATTAGAGAGCGGGATAAAAGGGAAGGAAACGACAGATGAGCCAATAGTTATTACTGTCTGTCGCATAAGGAAAACCGTTTTCCGGGCTGTTTTTCATTTCAGAAGATCCGTGTTGTTGAAGATATGCCTGGCCGATGACTCTGAAGTCCGTTTCAGCATTTGAGCGATCGGGCTAGGGGACTCATTTTAAGCCTACCTACGGCTGGGTGGTCGTACCGGCGTATCGCCGCTGACACCACGTAGATGCGTCCACTGTACAAAGATTTGAAAAAGATGAATTGAAGAAGGGTATGTTAATCGTCACAGTCCATCCTGAGGTACGTCAGCACACGTTGGTCGGTGTATTCGAAGGCATTCGTTGTAGACCCCATAAACGATGACTGTCGACATTCTGAAAAATTTTATTTTTAGGATACATTGGATGTTCCAATATCAGCGGGAACAGTTTCTCGACGATTTCCCGAAAAGCGGTTTGCACTCAAACCGTCCTTTACGGAGACTGCCATTGACGACAAGACACCGACGTGACAGATTGCAATGGTGTCGGGTCCGAGCCTCTCGGACGACTGAATGGGACAGGGTAGTGTTCAGCGACGAGTCTCGGTTCTGTTTGACGAATGACAGTCGCTGTGTGAGCGACGTGGAAACAGATCCAGTCCTGTTGCGACTGCTGAACGCCATACTGCTTGACAACGCGGCAACATAGTTTGGGGTGCCATTGTCTTCGATAGCCGGTCACCTCTGGTTCGTGTTAGAGGCCCAATGACGACACGACGATATGTGAATAAGGTGCTGCGATCGGTTGCACTTAACACTTCAAGAACTTGCAAACTGCTGTTTTCCAGCAAGATAATGCGAGACCGCACACTGCAACCATCAGCAGACAATCCTTATAAGGTATTCAATTTATTCCTTGGCCTCAGCTGTCTCCAGATCTCTCACTCATTGAGTATGTATGGAACATGATTAGCTGTCTTTTGATTGCGATGTCCCCGCCTCAAACACAGGACGACCTGTGTAGGATGGTTGAAGGCATGTGGTCATCCATCCTGCAGGAAACTATCTGCACGTTTATTGCATCTTTTCCTCGAAGGATTTCTGCTTGTATTGGCGCAGGAGTTGGTCCTACTGCCTACTGATGCTCATCCTGTCTATGCCATTACTGTATTGTATTATCCTTCTAGAATTAACATCACTTTTTTATATATGCCATATCTGTCTGTGGGTCCTTTATCATCACACTCTATTCGCACTCTATCACACTGTATTCATGGTGTTGCATTTTCTATGTCGGGTAGTGTATTTTTATATATGTATCTGACAGTAAATTCTTAACGAAAAATTATGCAAATAACTGAAAAATGTTTGGCAACATCACTTTGGAAAATACTAAAGCAGAGTAGAGGTTGAGATTCCGGTTCAAGCCAAACTTAGGGGGAGGGGCTTTCTATTTACACGTCCTTATTATATTCTATTTATATTTTACTTCTTTTAATTCAAGGGTTTTCAAGTCAACAGGAGACGTGACTTCCGGAAGGAAGCGAACACAAGTCATGTCCTCTGTGCTTTTTGAGAGGTTTGTTGCCTCAAGTTATCAGTGCTGACCCTCCCCTTTACTTCCGCGGAAA